>CAEGAG010202010.1:0-52745 GCA_903067065.1 Brachyrhaphis terrabensis
TTAAATTCCCCCCGGACATTTTTTTAGGTCTGAAAAGTAGGACATGTCCGGGAAAAAGAGGACGTCTGGTAACCCTAATCAAACCAATCTTTCACCAGTCTTGCTGTGTGTATTGGTGCTAAAATGAGAGGTGTTTCAGTTTCATTGTCCAACCCCTGTATATGTACGTATATATATATAACCACACCGCCTTCCTGTGTTTACTCTGTAGACTCCAGTACAGAATGGATCAAAACGCGTTGTCAACCCATCGGTGAAAAAATGGCAACCTCTATGGGTGAAAAATATTTCAAAAGATGTACATTTTTGAAGTAATTATGAGTTTCGGCGTATCAAAAACACACATTTTTTTATGTAATAGGAAAATTGCAACATATTTAGGACATGTTGAACTAATCCTGGATCCTTTTAAAACTGAGGCTGAGTTATGTAAAGTTGTGGGATTCCTATTTTTCCAGTAAGTGTTATTAAAATCTCTTTCATTCTTGTAACCCCAGTATCATATGCTGTATCAAATATTGTCTTAAGATTTATATACATTGCTTCTCAGTATTTCTGACTCTTTGTTGTAACCTCCTAACTGCAATATATATTTAGTGATAAGAGTTATTTAGAAGATATTTTCTCCCATCTTCAAGAAATAAAAGTCAAAAATGCTGTTACACAATTTACTGTAAATTTATCTACTGCCTTCTACTTATACAAGATTGGGTTGCTGAGGTGACAGCAACCCAATCTTGGACCATGCATGGTCCAACAGGAAACCATGACATTCCTCTTTGCAGCAGTGTTCTCCATCTCATTCTGGGGGGATCCCAAGGCTTTTCCAGACCTAAAGGCATATATATAGTGCCTCCACCAATTTCTAGGTATTTCTAGGTATGTGGTGGGAAACCTATGTGGGGTTTCCCACCACATAGGATGTTCCCAGAAAACTTCAAATGAAAGGTACAAACAACCTCAGCTCATCACCTTATGTCCAAAGCTGAGTCTAGCCATCCTAATGAGGAAGCTCATTTCAGCCAATTATTTCCGGGATCTCAGGTAACAACCCATATCACATCACCGTACAGAGGCGTGGTAAATTTAAACTCTGGCTACGGGCCACTGAACACCCACATTACTGCCAGGGAAGTCCAAATCAATATGTCAATCACTTGTAAGCTAATGTATGTCCATCCATCCATCCATTGCCTATACCCGGTTATCCTTAAAGGGTTTGTAGAGGGAGTGGTGCTTATCTACTATCTCTCCTGTGTCCTATCACTCATCGGGTGAGAGGCAGAGTACACCCTGGACAGGTCGCCAATCCATCAGGGCAACACAGTGACAGTGACATACGGGGAAAACAACCATGCACACACCCACTCACACCAAGTTAGCACACAGTCTCAATGCTTAAAAACCTAGGCTGGAATTCGAACCTAGGACTTTCTTGCTGCACTGATGTATATGTTTCAAATAAAATTTCAGAATCTAATTTACAACATGACTCAAATAGCCTCTTAAGTAATCAACAGCAGCTGCTTTCATTTTGACCACCTACTGTTTTTAAAGATACATTATTTCTTAGCCATGACTGCATTACTTGATTTACTAACCCCACTATTTCTCAGTGGGAGCATTCATGCGTCAGCCGACTGAGGTCATCTATAAACTCCTGAACACTCCTTCACTTTGTCTTCCAGATAAATTCCATGACATTTTAATTCATTGTTCTAAACTGTTGTGAATCTGAGCTCCTTTCACCCTCTTAACTCCTTCTCTCTCTTAAACACCTACTTCAACACCTCATTCATTTAAGCCTTTCTAACCTGTTCTGTTAAGTGCTAGACTTCTGCACTTCTCCTTCATCCCCCTTTCCTATCATTAGCTCCCCTTCCCGCTCCGACTCGCACGTCTCCTCCCACTTTATCCATACCCGCTTCTTTAGCAGTCATTACATGTCAGTCTTTACCCATCTGTCCTCCTTCCGCCCACCCCCACTTTCATCTTGTCCTCACCTCCCTGCTCCTTTCTGCCATCCTCCTCTAACAGTCAGTAGTTCAAGCTGCCATGTCCACCATCCTGCTCAATGCTGTAAATCCAACTGGGTTGAGAGGGGCTTAGAGTGAGCTGACTCCTCCAACCCAACGCTTTTTAGATGAGCAAACACAGGAGGTGGTGTTAGGAAGAGGATTAATAAAATAAAAGGATGCTTTTGAGCTTTCCCCTCTCACATAGACACTTCTGCTACATCGCAGGGAGCCTTCTGCTGCTTTATATCCACACACATTCAAAGCCAACATCACTGAAACAGTGCATATTTCAAAAGGCATGTGCATCAAATAGAACAAGGTAGACCAGAAAATATAGAATGTTAAAAAAAGGGAGGCAGGTTAGATGGTGGTTACCTTACAAAATCAAAAAGTTTCATTGTGCCAGGAATGGGAAAGTCGAGCAGATGAAGGGAGAGGAATGATCAAACGCAACCCTGCTCGTTGTCAGGCATGAAGAAGTGCTGACAGTTGGCATAGTTTTAATAATGATATAAATCCAATTGCTCCCCTGCATCACAGGTGCAAGAATGTTTCCTTAATGTGACAATTTATCAGCTAAAACTCAATGCTGCTGGAAAATTATTAAATTTGGTTTAAATTCCTCTTGAATAGAAGGTTTATCACATTCATCAGTCTAATTAAAAACTTTTCTTTTTTAAAATCCAAAACCACAAAACTAAACTAGATCCGCTTCTGGCTAGAACGGTAATTAACTAATTTGAGACAATAGCGGACATCTCGTTGGACAAAAAAGATTATTTTAATCCTCAGCATCATTAACAATGTAGACTTAGACATGACAACACCTTCTTTAGCTGAACTATCCTCAGTGTCATCAGTGCAGCTGTGTGAATGTCAAGGGGCTAATCAGCCTCTGAAGAAATAGCAAGCGTGCTTTCCTAATTAAGAAGCCCCCCTCCTGACCACAGAATTGCTCTGTCTTCTTCAGCAATTATCTAGATTATGAAAGCTCTTTGGTCTCAAGTGAGTTTAACAGCTGCAAATAAACCCAGTGAGTGTTCACAGGTTGCTGATCTGTTTCTACCATTTCAAAAGAAGGTAACGTTGCTTTTTCCATTGGGCAAATGAGGTTTGAAATGTTGCTCCTTTGTGTTCAAAAATTACTTTTTCTGTTCAAACATCTTTAATTTTTTTTTTCACTTTTGGGAAAATGAGAAGGGAGAAAATGGCATAACAGATGGAATAAAATTCCAATGACAATAGAGATGTCAAAAAAAAAAAAAGAACCTTGCACATATGACAAAAAAAAAGTATTACAGAAAGTCATGTGCAGTAATTTCAATAGAAAACACTCTTGAGATGTTTCGCCTCCAGTTTTGTCCAGTAGATAGCAGAAATTGTGACATTGGAATTTTCACTTTTTTGTATTTTGTTCACCAATTTATTTACAGTTTTTGATTGTAATTTTTATTTCTTTAGTTACATTTTGTCAGACCCCTCACACCAGATGGCAAGACAATGACACAGAATCAGCAAAACAAATATGCATAAATAAGTCTTCAAGAGGACTTGATAAAATATGAAAAATGGGTACTATTTTCATGTTTTACTAGTAATAAATTGTTTTGTTTCTTTTTTATTTAATGCTCCAACAATTGAAGAGGCATTTTAAGACCCAGTTCTTTATTTGCTTTTACGTAGATGTAATTTTTATCATTTTAAACACAAAGAGCTTCTTTTATTGCATCATCCTAACATGAAGAACCAAAAAAAAAAAAAAAAACTGCTGGCTCCTACCAAGAAAAGGAAAACAATGTACTTACTAGCAGCTCTAAACCTCTATGATTAACATGTTATATCTCGTTTGCCTAATCCCTATGAAAACCAAAGTGTAAAAATGACAATTTGTCGCACTGGGGTGTTGTGTGCCAGACTTTTCTTGGCCTGACTAGGTTATTTCTTAGAGACGTGTCAGCTTGAGAAAACAGTAGTGGAAGAAACAAAACCTTCAATAAAAACCTGAACTGCATTTCATCCTATTTTTTTACATTCATAAAACATTTAACATATTATGGAACAAACTGAAGAGGGAATATGTACAGTAAATTATTAATTTATGTTTATATTAACATTTTATCTTTTACTTCAAAATAAACCACCCCCATAGTGTTAGCTATGAGTATAGCCTGGGTTCATCGCTGTGATAAGAATGCAAATTAGCATAGTATAAATAGTAATTCAAAAAGATTGTTATTGGTTTATTTCGACAGACAACTAAGGTGTTTTAATCCCTGTACAGCGCAATAAAATGTAAACAAACCTCTCAGTATAACAGCAATGGGAATTATTATTAAGGCAATTCACCATAACAAATCAATACAGAAAGAAATCTAAACTTGCAATTCTTTTAATAATACAAGTTCATCCATTCAATGTCTGTAGCCTACCCACTTATTCTTGCAGGGTCAGGACAGGGTCATCTCCAGCATTCATTAGGAAAGAGGCAGGCATCCTAGACATGTCACCAGCCCATCAGAGGGCATCATGGAGACAAACAGGACAAACAATCTTGCACACACCCTCACGTAAGGACAATTTATAGAAAGTAATTAACCTGACCGATGTGACTTCCAGAGGGGTCTAAAATAGGAGATGAATCTAAAAGCACCTCATGCTTACTGTGAAGTGTGTTGTAAAGTGTGGTGGTGGATCTGTGATTCTGTGGGCCTGTTTCTCTTTTACATGCCTTGCATGGCATCATTAACTTTTTTAAGTACCAGGCAATTTGAAATAAAACCTAATAGTTTAATTGAGGACTGACTGACTTACTGATGTAGCCTAAAAGTTAGTTTTAAAATAAAATAAGGACACAACCTTCATAAGACTGGACTTTAATGAAAGTGTGTTCACACATGCACAGGAAGAAACAGGGGAAACATTATTCTAGCAATAATAATAATAGTAATTGAAAATGCAATTACTAAATATTGGGCAACATGTTTCTCATTTTAGTACTTGTTCATTTGTAAATAGACCTCATACTTTGAGTCTCTTGGCAGAGAGTAGCTCATGTTGTAGAAAAACTCATTTGCATGTGTAACAGAGTTACAAATGTGTTATTATTTCTAATTCATTTTATATTGAGAATTTGTGAATTTTATCTTATTCAATTATTTTATTTGTTGTTTTTGCCTGCGGGTGTTGCGTTTCTGCACTCTGCCTCGTTTGTGTTTCCTGGGCTTCCGCAGTTCGTTCCAGCCCTCGTAATTCCTCCGCTTCCTGTAAATGACCTTATTAGTATTTTATGTTTCCTCATATAAATAAGGAGTATTTGTTGACATGAAAGTCGATGCTTTTATTTTGAAAGGGTTTGAAACGGAAGGTGGTAAAGTGAGTGACGCCAACTGCAGTAAACTGCTCGGTCATCGCGCAGAAAGAGAGCGCACAGGTCGGAGAAAAGATAATTCGTTATTGAGTGTGATGGTTGTATTTTGTCACTAGATGGTGCTAATATTCTTTGGTCAACCGTCTACAGTTAAAATAGGTTGTATTTTATTTCATGACAGGAATGTTAGTTTAATAAATACATTTATTGTAAAACAATTATAGCACAAAAGGTAAAAGATTCATATGTTAAGGTAAAATGTTAGAACAACACTGTTTGAGTTACTAATGGTATTTTATTTGTATATTTTGTAGCTCTTACAGTGTGTTCACATACAAAAGGTTGTTGAATAAAGGACTGTGAACCATCAGTTTGAGAGACTATCTTTTCAACCGGGACGCTCCCTTTTCCCTCACAGCATTGTTCGGCGCTGCTGTCAGAGGAAAGTTCGCTGCTGCGATAAATGTTTGTTTTTTGTATGGACGTTGTTGTTCATGTTGAGTTCTCTACTATAAGTTGTTTGTTATTGTTTGTTAGTGTGTTATTTTGCAGTTTTGACCGTCATTGTGGGTTTTTATAAACAGTTTTATTATAATTTCCCTTTTTTAAATTTTGGCGCAAACAACCGGTACTAGTAAAGCACAGCTCAGTTGAACATTGTTTTTATTTTCACATTTAGGGCTGGAGTGCAGGGAGAGGGAGTTGAAGAGGAGGTTGATTTGTTTTTACTCTTCTCCCCCAGCTATGTGTTTTTATTTTAAGTTATACTTTTTATCTCTGCTTATTTAACTCTGTCCCACTGTATTGTGTTGTTGTGGCCACCAGGTAGCGTTTTTCTCCTCTTGTTTTTAGTTTATGATTTTTGTGAGATTTCTTTTTTTTTGTTCACTTTTGTTGAATCTGAGAAAAAAGAAAATGTTAGTAGACAGCGTTGTTCCGCGCTGCTGTAGGGCTGGAGTGCAGGGAGAGGGAGTTGAAGTGGAGGTTGATTTGTTTTTACTCTTCTCCCCCAGAATAAAAGATCTCATTGAAACCTGACTGAATGACCTCTAGAAATTCACTGCTGCCACCCGTTACACATGGTGGGGGGAAAAACCCTTCACAGCTGCTTTAATGTCAAAGACCAAGAACCATGGATTTGTAATGCATGCTCATTTATTCTTTTACACCATATCCACAGAATTCTAAACCATTTTCATGGATATGCAAGAAATTTTTTTTTTCTTTTTCAGAGGAAATTCAATTCAGCATTGGAAGCACATACATAACATAAGATGAATTTATGTAAATGTAAGGGTGAACATGATGTGGGATTCTGTTTTTGCATTAAGGGTATGACTGTTTTTACACTGTAATGTTTGTATGGTGGTTTTTCCACATTTGCAAGTCAGACAAATTGAATCAGTGGGAGTATTTTGCATAGTTGGGGAGTTGCTAACATGTCTACATTCAAAAAATTGTAAATTGTAAAATACTATTAAAATATTTCTGTTTAATAGTATTTTGATGGATTTAATACTAATTATTGTTTTTTAAGCATAGCGCTGAAATAAACATAAAACTGATAACTAAATTATGTGAAATATCTATCTCACTGGAGGTTTTCTACATGAGCAAATGATGGTTAATTAAATAGCCAAAATTAGCTAGAATTAAAGAAGTCAGTTTTGAAAAAAAAAAACTTAGTTCCTGCAATAAAATATGAATACTTAGGGGAAAATTTATTATAGTGTTTGGAGGTAATTTCCCAAGCAGAAGGGCAGGAAAAAGGGAAATGCTAAAAGATGCCTCATGTTAGCTATACTACAAGCTAATGCTATCACACTGATGTTTGAGAGCAACTTAAAAAGGTAAATAAAGTTCTTGTATCTGCTGCAGTAAAGTAGTAATGGATGACATAAACTCACATTATCTGTTTAAATATTAGCTTCACAGACATGAACAACCCAATGAAGGTGTTTTGTCGGTCTGAGCTTCCCTGTCAAGACGGCCTACTCAGCTGTGGACTTTCAAATTCTGAAATGCTAGGATCCCCCACTCTACAGCAGGAAATTTTGAATCACCTCAATTTGCTACTAAGTAGTGAAGCAATAAAATAAACCAGTGCAACTGTCATGCTGATGTAATTGAGCTCGAGAGAAAATATCATCCAAAATCACCAGAAAGAAAGAAATAGTACTGGTATTGCCGGTGAATACATCTGCATACACAGTGGTGCCCTGAGCAAAGAGTCAGAAAAAAAAAATCTGCTAAATAAAGCTATGATGATATAGCTATAATAAAAATCAGTTTTATATATGATTGTCTTTTGAATAAAAGCAGTAATGATCTATACACTTTCACATTTTTGTTTTAGTTTTGTACTTCAACAGAGATTTATTATTTTCTAAAGGTTATGTATTACAATTAGAGGATTTCAAAGTTTATCAGTCTGGAAAGTCTTACAAAGCAACTTCTTTGGAAGTTCAGAGAACCATAAGGAGCATCTTTAGCCTCAAATAGGTCAACGGTCAACCTTCCCAGGATTTGCCATATAATTAAAATTACTGCAGGAGTTCAACAACAATTCATCTGGAGCTCACCAAGACAACCCAGAACAGCCAAAGCACTGTAGGGATCATTTGCTTCAGGTAACAATTCCATTTAGAAAACTACTGCTTAGCTAAATAAGAACAAAGCCTTTTTCACATTTGACATAATGTGAAAAATTATGTTTGGGAAATATCTTCCCAAAAGATATTTGTACATCTTTTGGGAAAGTATGACATTTCTGGAAGTTGTACATCCTGTTAATTTTGGCATAAAAATAAACCCAGTATTCAGAAGATAAGATGGAGCTGCATTACTGGTGAATGATGAAAATATGAATTTCTCTCTCTACCAGAACACCCTGAAAGAAAAAAAACAACATTTTGGACAGATCTAGTCAAAGTCTAGTTATAATTCAAATTTACCTGCTGTGAAATTGCCTTCATGCTAAAAACAAAAACAACTTCCAATGTGGTTTAATTAAATCAATTCTGCAGCTGTTGTCGTTAACGAGCTTTTAGGTTTAGGGAGTATGTACTTTTCATTAGATAGGGCCGGACTGTACGTTTTTTTTTCCATAAATGAAAACATCTCTTTTGTATTTGCTGAGGTTGTCTTTATCTGATATTAAAGTATGATTTAAAACATTTCTGATGTGTGACAACTAAGCAACAACAGGAAATCTGCGAGGGGCAAACACGTTTTCGCTGTGCTGTAAATAAATATTCGTAGGGCAGCACACGCGGCAGGGCCATATGGGCAAATGACGCTGCCTTGAGACATTAATCAGGCTATGTTTTGCAGCATGTGCAAGGGAATACAAATGTAGTATCCTGCATGCAACTCATGTAAACACCCTAATAAGAATATTGCCTTATTAAGAATCTGGTTATTAGTAAGAATATTACACTGCACACAATGTGGCCAGTAAGAGGCTTTCGAGAGATCCCAAGGAGCGATGAGTATAGCATAAAAGTTGGAGGCAGCACACCACATGCCTTAATTGGTTTCCTAGTCATTTGGAAAATATAAAAGTCAGTACTATAATTAAAACCAGCCATCCCCCGATACTGTTTTATCAGTAAGCCACATGGAATCCTCTGAGATATGACAGATGGTACTCAAGTGCTGCTTTTAGTCGTTTTTTTTTTCTTGTTGTTTTTCTTTTTGTTTGTTTGTTTTTTACATTTGTCAGCTGGAAGAGATATTTGAGATTTCAGAGAGCATTTTTTTTTTTAGGGAATTTGTTTTCCACTTTTGTAAACTAGTGATTCTCATTGGAGAAGAAGATGGCTTCTCTGCATTTTACTCATATTTGCATCCAGGTTTCAAAGCAGAAAATTATTTTGATTCATTTCCAGCTTTTTCAAGCCGGTGCTTTTTCCTGAAAATAACTTTTAGCCACATCCTAGGAACAATGGTGAAAGAGCTGTTAATTAAGGGTAGAAGTTCTTAAGAAGAAAATCTGATTAAAGTGAATTGTTCATAATTACATTTTGTGGATTTTTGTTCTTTAATTCTTTTTTTTTTTTGAGGAAAGAAGTACTTAAACTAGAGATTCCTGATTCAGCTGACACAAAAATACCCTGAAGCGGTCATGATTTCATTGTAGTTTGAAGAAAGCAAAAAAGATTAGGACTTGACTCAGCATCTATAATTTTTATACCTATTATTTGGCAGTAAAACAACCCTCAGAGATGCACAAAAATACATAAGAAGATGCAGGATGTGATTGTTAAAGTAAACAACCAGTTTGCAGAGAACTTTGTCTCCATGGCCCCAGCCCAGAAATGTGGCAAATAAGGCCACTGGTGGATTCTCGTGGCACCTCCAGCACATGGCCTTTAAGTTAAGCATGCTCCACATCCCTTTGGAAAGATACATATTTCATGAGCACACTTGGGTTTGGTCTACATGTTTATCTTGTCACCAGTTAACAAAGCTGTCTCTGTGGCTGCCGAGCCCTGCAGTCTCACTTTTTATCCCACTGTGTGCCCACACAATTTCCCTCTAACAGTCAGGCTTGTCTCAATAAGAGGCAATAGAGGATGTAATATGAATAGATGTACTTTACTTTTATCTAAAAGATTGAGGCAGTGGTCCTTTATCAGTGCTAGACTCTGAGACTCTGAGGATTTTTTATTGTGGCAACCACAAAGGGGGAGAGGATAGAGGTGCCTCCTGGAAATATTCAAGCAGAACCCCGCTTTGTTGCAAGATTGATTGAACAAGCATTTGTCTACTTAGGAAAGCAATTTCTCAATCTAACTGGAGCCTATGATTGTGTCTAAAGCTGAGTCGCTTTGACTTGTATCCAGGCCAGACAAGCGTGAGTGGGAGCAATGATGCAGGTGATAACACTGATACCTTCAGAGGACACTTGAATACAGAGTCATCTGTATGTGTCAGATGTTGTGGTGTTGGAGTGCTTTGGCGTTATTCCATTATGCTATGAATAGACAGATGGCACTAACCTGACAAATTTAATGAAAATATCAAGCTGCACAAGAAGTGAACAAAGCATTTAAGAACTGTGTAAAATATTCAAGAGAATCAAACATGAGCATGGAGTGAGAAATTCATAACTAAATCCTTCCTTTTATGTGATTAATACAGGAATACTTTTTATCCGAGAGACACAGCAGTCCCATCACATTTCAGGACGTATTTTTGGTACTAAGGGAATTTTGTGAATCCTCTCCAAAATCAGATATTGAAAACAAATTTCAAGAAAATCAAAATGCAGACTACATATAGTTACTCAGAATTGTATTTATTTGTTTAAATTTTAAATTTTCCATCAGAAACACTTTCCATGTAAAAATTAAATGCTCTAAATTAAACAGGAGCTTTTATTATAAAGTTTTTATTCACAATACAACAATGACAATTTTATATCAAGCTTCCATTTTAATCAAATTTTAAAATGACATGTCTATTATGATAGTACCTTGTAAGAAAAAAAGCACCACAGTCTTCTAATATTGCACTAAAATAAAAAGATTTTCATAAATGTCTCTTTTGATAGTATTTTAGACAAATCTTGCCCACAAAGTTATAATTTACACATGATTTTAAGCAGCAATTAAGTGAGAAAAGAAAAGATGGAATTACTAAAGGCGATTATCACTAATGTTGCACAGATGCGAGTTTCTGAAAATGCAACCTTTACCAGACATATTTTCATCTTATGAATAACAACTGAGTGAAGCCTATTAAGGTGTCATTAATCACTGTTCTAAAGTAGAGTAAGCAGCTGCTTTAAAAACAGTGATTTTTTTTGGACAAGCTCTAGATACCTAATGCAGAAATGAGTTACACCAGTTCCCCTGAAGGACAGGAACTAGGTCTCTGATATGTGCAAAGTTAGGTTAGGGATGCTACAAACACATTTTTGTCTCAGTATTTGATCCGCCTTACTGACGTCATCAACAGCGGCCACTGCTTGCTGTGAACTTTACTAAAAAAGTTGAAGAATCATGCACTGAACACCAAAGCTTATAGATACTGCTGAACTGTGTCTGTTCGTAAATAGCAGGAGCCAGATCCAGGAAGAGATGGAGGGAAGACATTGTTTTTTCATGGCAGAGATGTGAGGGAAACTTTTTGAAAAGTTAGAAATGACAACTAACTTTTCAATTTGACTATCATCTGAGCATAATTAAAACAGCAGCTATCTATAATTCAACATGGATTAAATCAAAGAGGAATTGCACTGATGGACATCTCATCCGTTATAGTATTTCTAACAAGGACAGAGTTCTTTATTATGAATTCAGACTATCGGACAGATGAGAACCAGCATTTTCTTTGGTAGATAATAAATTGGTACAGATTTTGAGATGCAACAGGCCTTTTACACAAAAACAACTATAATAAATACATGAAGAAAATTGCTGTCACTCTGTTTAAAGAACAAAAGATCTGAACATGTATAATTCATTGACAAGTTCAAATTTGCAACTGGCTCAACCTATGAAGTGCGCTTTGAACACTGGCTGCTCTGGTGTCAGCTAAACAGAACAGCAGACTCATTAAGCTGAGTCCCAACAGCCTCAGACAACAAAACAGTCTAATAATACTTTATTTTAAGAGAGCATTTACGTAATCTCTGGCTACCCTCATATTATGTAAAATGTATTGCCTGTGATGCTAAAGCATGAAGAGTTTTTCTCATGTTTTTCTCATGTTCTACCTCCAAAAGGGGAGGTAGAAAATGTGGAATAATCACTACCAAACTCAAGTTTGCAACATTCACATTTATAAGCTTTCTTAATATAGTATTAAATATCAGAATCACAAAGGGCTACTTTCACAGGAAATCTGGTATAGTACTATGTATTAATTGAAAAGCATTCAATTTCTGATTGTTAATGGTGTATTATGTTATTTGGATGACCTCTCATGCCCTGAATGTCCTTGCTTAGGTTATTGTGACTGAGAAGCTAAAGTTCACAGGAAGTAGCGGCTTGTAATGATGGCAACAAAAGAGAAGGGGGGAGAATGTGGATTAACTCAAATATCCAAATAATATCATTATCAAATACATTCATCTTATAATGTGGACACCTAATATTGACAATATGTTTAAAAGTACAATGGTACAAGCAAAGCCAATTTCATCATTAACAAAGTAATAATATGCAACTAATTCTCAATAGATGGTTATGGCTTTGAAAGAGAAGCTTAATTTTAGCGACAGTTTTTAATACCAACTAGAATTGCAACATGGTAATTAATGTGCATTTGTAGGGTAAAACAAGTCCTGCCATTTCAGAAAAGCACTGTACTGCTGATCTGTATTCTAAACACATTACTGAAAAAAGATGAGATTAAAAAGTACTATAATCATTTGAGTTGTGTGTTCTTTTTGTATCCCTGGAATAAAATTACTGTCCCTTTGAGACGCATGACTGGGTTATTAAAGCATCTCCAAGGTGCTCCATGATGCACCCAATCTGAGTGGTTATTTTTTCTTTACCCCTCACCTCCTGCAGTTTCCCCACCTGTTCCTGAAATCTGCCCGTCTCCCCTTGTCCCTTCGTCATATAACCCCTCCCGAACCGTTTTGCCCTCCATGTCCATCAGCTCTCCTGCATCACTCCACCTGCATTCAGCACAGGTCCCAAGGTGTACAGGCAGCCCACTGCCCCCAGTTCGTCTCCTCTCTGTTTGGAACGTGCTGCACCACACTGCAGTCTCTCTTTCCTTTTTTCTGCTACAACTAAACCAAACAAGGACAATAAAGACAAATCCTGCCTCCCTCTTGCCTCTATCAATTTTCTCCATCTGCTTGTCCCTCCTTCTGTAGTCTCTCTAGTAGTTAGTGTTCTCCCCCACGTTCCCTCTCCCGTTGCCTATAGTTCTTTTCCCCTTACAACACTGTCTGATCCTTGTGTTGTCCAGACCCATTACGCCTCTGTTTGGTTTCCCTTTAATACAGATACTCTCTCCCGTCTTTCCCCCACAGCATCCTAATCATTCCTTCTCCCTCTATCTGCCTTTCCTACCAGCAGAATCCTCATTTGAAGCAGCGATGCAGCAAAACTCTCCCACCTCTCTGCTTCCCCTGTCGATAAAATGATAAAATATTTTCATCAGTCTTAATAAAATGCTCTATTTTTATAACCAGGCAAAGAGCAAAGCTTCATTTTTGCATCTTCCCACTGCAGTAACTGTGCTAGTGTGTATTTTTTATTTATTTAATTTTTGTGCTGGAGAGACAAATAAAAACAGAACGCAAGCGTATGACTAGAGGTCTCAGAGGGCAAACAGAGATGAGCAGAGAACGTCTCCGGAGCTGTGCCTTATCAGCTGCATCTAAAGTTTACATACTAATCGAGTGAGATTTATTTAAAGTTGTTTTTTTATACCTCCAGCTCACATTCTTTTGAGATTGAAATTTATTCACAAAGCCAAGCATTCTTCAGCTGCAAAAACCCTCATTGGAAGGTCGAATTCATAAAGAATTTATGAAGAAAAGGGAAAGAGTTGGTGGAGAAATCAAGTCATCTTACATGAAATGTATTGAATAAAAGAACCCAGGCATAAAGACAAGAAACGCTATTACACTGTGATTCTTTAGCTAATTAAATTAATGGTGACTGTGGAGAAGTAGCTTTAAAACAAATACTGGCAATACAGTTGTACATATGTAATCATTGTGCCATCACCGATTAACAATAAGCAATGGATAATGCTTCAAATGTGATGTCAGGAAAAAAAAATTAACTGGTATTGTTTTATTATGGGTTGCTGAAGGTAATGTGTGGGTTTTGCCGTTTTGCTTTCAAACTTTTCTCCATAGAGGAAAATGTACTTAGTCTAAAGAGACAATTCAGACAATATTGTATATCCCACATCTTTGTAAAAACAGCCTTGGATTCTCTGGCTCAGTAGCTGAAACAAAATAAAAATATTTGTAAGATCCAGAAGAACATTTATTTGCTTTCTTTGAATATATTTTGAGGAACGTGTAGGAGGTATTGATTGTGCCCATACTGGTGATAAGGGAGACTATAACAATGGATGCCGCTCCAGGGCAGGAGCTGTCAAAACCCCACACCAAACTTGTATCTTTTAGCAGCTGAGAGCTCAAATTGAAAGCAAGAGCAACATTAACCCTCCTCTCTACTGTGTCTCAGTGACAAATGCTCTCAACAGTCTCACTCACGACTACTGCTGCATTTCCCACAACAAAACAATGGCACAGTCTGACAAAAATGGATAAAATCCTTGCATATTGTAGCATTTAAAACTGTAAATACCACCTCTATCTATCAATCTGGAATTTGAACCTGCAACTTTTTTGATACGGCAAGGCACCAGTGCCACAGTGCTGCCCACATTAAATATCCATAATGTCCAAATATGCTGTAAAAACAAACATGCTGTTGTAGAGGGTCCAAATTTTTCATGAGCCTCATTGTAAAGGGAGAAGAATACAAAAACACCCACATGACATTTTCCTCCACTTTGCATTTATGGTCTACCTTCTGTTGGTGTATCACATAAAACCCCAATAGATGCGCAGACGTTTGAGAGGATTATGGTGATGGTGTTTGACAAAATGTAATGTTTACTGCTTGTTTCATAACTGGTTATTGTATTATGTTTCTATGGCGTAGAGCACTTTGAACTGCCTTGTTGCTGAAATGTGTTCAACAAATAAACTTGACTTTACTTGATTTGAAGTTTGTAGTTATAATGCAATAAAATGTAGAAATGTTGAAGAGGAATTAATACTTCTGCAAAGCATTGTTTGTGCATGGCTACAGGTTGGTGTCACCTTGGTTACCATTTCACAGCGATGGGTCTAATTTTTGCTAAATGGACAAACATACTTGAATGGAAGTGCATTTGGTTTTGGATCAAAATATATTTCCTTAGTGTGAGTCTGAACTAAAATCGTTATTTTTATTAACTATCAAAATAAAATGTAAAATAAAAAATATTGTCCTGTGATCTTTTCAGTTTTAATCATTAGCCTTTCATATTTTCTGTAGGCCTTTTAATGTTTTTAACTGGACTTTCTTTGCTTTCTCAATTATTTCACTCCATTTCCTGCCCAAGAGTGTATTCTGCAGTGTGTGGTCTTGATCAAACGCCTTGGTAGATAGAGTAGAAAGTGAGGCGTTTCAAAGATGGGGGATTTCCCAGTGAAGATGTGGCGCCTCTAAGTTTTCCTGTAATAAGGCAGTTTGTACTCCTGAGACAATTCCCTGTCACTTCGGTACAGAAGCTCTGTGCAGGTCTCACATGGAAATGGACAGACGAGTTTGCCTCAGTGAACACCAGAACAAGATTCTAATAGTATAACACTGGCTGAGACACAGAAGATATGTCCAGTTAAGTTTTTTTTTCCTAATGAGGCCTTCTCTAACACCTTTATAATAAACCATCTCATTGGCTCAGCCTTAGAAATAACTTCAATTATTAACAGAAAGATGGTTTTATTCTTCAGGTGAAACAGCCCTTCTGATGACTGAATTTTATTAAAGTAAAAAGCTTATTTCCAAAAGTTAAATTCTTCATAGGGAAGGGAGAAGATTTAAAACACCATTTGATATATCACCTCAATGCCTCATCATAAGCGTTGTGCGGTTAGTCTTAAAAAAAGCATGACTTTCTTAGTATTGTTATTAAATTGCCACATTCATGATATCCAGAAATGTCACTTCAGGATCTCATGCAGTTATAACCTGGTTATAACTCCATTATAACTTGATTAGTTTATTGAGACATTTCACTAATTAATATAAGATTGGTTTTATTTGCAAGTCTTAGTTTCTGTTGCAAAAACATTTGATTAAGACTGGTTGTTTTTTTTTGTTTTTTTTACAATATAGTGTATTTTGACTTTGGAATCATTTTTTGAAGATCTAGATAAGGTAAAAAAAAGCAATAAACAAATCAAGCAAAATTAAATTTGCATTTTGTCAACCTATTATGCCAATTTCAGTGGAAATGTGCATAATGCTATAAGCCTTTCCAGCTAACCTATTAATAGTCTTAATCCAAAGAGCCAGACTTTGTGATATTTTGAAGTGATCTTGATCAAAGGGGGTTCGAACTCTCTGCCATTTTTTTTTTCTTCACGCTGACTGCTTTTCTGCTCCTTTTCGCTTGAGTGTTTGTATTTGGTTATAACTGTGTAAGGTTTAACAAGCAATCCACAGCAGATGAACAGAAACAAAAAATAAGGTCTTTAAGAAACACTAAAACAACCCAGCAAAGGCTTGAGAGATGCATGATTCTTCCATTGCACAAGTGACAGTTAAGTTACATCCCAAAAAATATTCTAGACCTGACATAAATCTGTGCTCTAAAGAGTCGAGACGTTACTGACATTCAAATCCTGGGACTGAAGTCTAATTTAAACTGTTTAAGTCAAACTTTCTTAGACAACACCATAAAAGTGCTGGTTATTTTGACTTCAGTCTATTTATCCATGACAACAGAAACATCAGACCTACAGTGGATAAACAAAATAATTCATATGAGAAATACTAAACAGATCCAGTGAAGAACATGGGATGTGTCATCTTTTTGTTGAGCATCTACTGCAGTGGATTTCAGTCCTGGTTCATGGTTTAGATGTCTCCTCCTAGTAGAGCTTATTCAAATGAATGTGTAACCTTCTCAGCATGATATGTAGTACTCCAGAAGCCTGCTAATCACTCATTAACAGAGGCAGAGAAACGTAAAACATGCAAGACACCTCGTTAGTGCTAAATCTCTGTTTCCTTTCAGACTTAATTATCTTGTTCTTTTTTTTTTGCTTTGTGCTTTTTTGGGGGTGCGGGGGTTGCATGTTTTATCTGGTGATGGTATCGGGACATTATTTTACAAGTCACAAGTAAATCTCACGTTCTTTTACCCACATCTCAAGTTAAGTTTCAATATGTGGAAGTCTCAATTTGAGTTCAAAGTCAAAACTAGGCCTAAGCTTAAATCATAAATCTTAAGTCATTTAAAATGACAGTTTCTAAAGATGATGCTATAGACAAAACATGCTTCCTAGAACATAGAATGTTTATTCACCTACTTAATGGTGGAATTCACTTGGTTACTTGACAACTTTTGCTTAAGTGTTGCAGTTTATAATAGGAGCAGAATGTAAAGATTTTCTGCTTTTACTTTAGCTGAATTAATTTAGCTAATTTAGCAAACAGATGAAATTATTCATCTGTTTGCTAGATGAATAAAAGAAAGAAGTCGCTTTATAATGATTTTCTCTTTTTATCTAAAATAAGAGAAACTAACCTGTACTGCTTTGATGTTCATAATATTAATTTCTGTGAGCTAAATAAATCACATAAGTTCTAATTTGTCTCTAAATGCTGCTGACCAACATCATATTTTGTCAGGTTTGCGTTCTGAAGCATCACTGGATTTTGTGTCAGGTTTAGGAATTTTACTTTGGTGAAATGGACAAGAAATTGAAATAATGTCAATGTTATTTGACTCAAGAAATCTGTACGAAACACAATTTTGTTTACTAAAATATATAAAGTAATTTAAAGTCCAATCCCAAGGTGATTGGTGTCAGACTCTGATATGGGTCTCAAGCTATTTTTTACTTCATCAATTCAAGACTAAAGGCAGTAAATTTGTGCCTCAAGTCAAAATTATGACTATCACTGGAGTCCGCAACGAAGCAATGTCCTTCTGATGAGGTACTGTTAGACTTTTTTGCTATGTTGTCACATAAACCCTTCATCTTTTGAGTTTAAGAGCATTGCTGATATTTGCATGATTCCATGTTCCGATTTAAGCTGAGAATGCAAAGAAAATGTAAATTTGCCAGTTACTTGTCCAGTTACCCTAGACAGGTTGCCAGTCCATGGTAGAGCAGGAAAACGAAAAAGTATATTTCATCAACGCTTAATACATTCCAATGCAAAACATTTATTTAATTCTAAAGCAATTAAAATGTTTATCATGAGGCACATTTACCTTCACTCAAGCATTAAAGGCGCAATGTGACATTTTTTATTCTACCTTACACTGAAAAATTTCTAGTGCAGCTCCGTGTCTCCTTGGAATAATAGCATCAGTTAAGAGGAAGAAGAGTTTTACAGACAGGCACTTGCAGATTGAAAGAAACATTTCAGAAAGAAGCTCTTTTTAAATTAGCATCACCCACATAACACGACTTGTGCTTGGGAATAACTGGCTTCTGAGTGATAAATTTTACTTATCCCCCGTTATTTGCTGAATTTTACTCCTCACCGTTTATTTAAACTAAAAAAACTCCAAAAAAATATTTTATTTTTTTTACCACAGTCTTCCGAGAGATGCTCAGAATTAAAAGTTCATTTTGTTTTCATTTTAATTAAAGCTTCAGTTGGTAACTTTTGTACGAGTATTTTTTTACATGTTTGTTCAAACTTTCATTATGTTGACAGTATTACTTGAGACAGGTATAAGAAATGAAGCTTCTCTGCCTCCACCCTGTGGCCCAATGGTCAAATAAATCGCTACTGGTCAGAAACAACCAATCAGAGGCAGGGTGAGCATCGTAGCACTGTCAATCAGGCTCATGTAAGTATTTCGCAAGATTGCCAGTTTGCTGCAGCTGTGTTAATGGCAAAGAGACAACTTACTGTTACAGGAAAAGTGTTTATCTGCTGTCATTTGTAGCCATGCTAAGTAGCCTGCACTTTCATGGCAGGCTTTGCTGTGAGGAAGGAGCGGTAGCATAGCTGAGAGAAAGATGGATGGTGTGAGCAACGCGTACACAAGGGTCATTGACAACACTATGACCCTTGCTCTGGCTCAGGTTGTATTCACAGTTTATCTGTCTCATCATTAACAAATATGCAAAAAAAAACTAAAAACTTTTATTATAAAATAAAAGTTACCTATTGCAGTTTTTTAAAATTAAGAAACTTTGTTTATTTTTTCCAAGTCCCAACAGTATTCTTTTGCAGATCTCTGTTTAGTGTCTCTTAGCTGCTTATGCATTCCTCCTGGGTCTCCCATATGTCCAGCTTTCAGCTCTGTAATGGCACCACACTGTTACTTAGATGGAGCAGACCATGCTTTCCACTTTGCATCAATGGAGCTGGTGGATTGTGCAACCTAGCTGCGGCCATCTGGTCTCCATCTGACATGCCGACAAGGCAAGACATGCCGACAGGGTTCTCCTGCTCCTGCGAAGGTTAACAGCCCACTCCCGTATACTAATACACAAAATCTTTCCATATGCTCTGTCTTTTACGAACATCTCCGTACTTTTACAGCAGAGTCAATTTCGAAGCCAGCTTTGCGGCTAATCACCCTCCGCTGCCTCCAATGGCTGCTTACACTCAGATGAGTAAATCAAACTATGATCTGGTGGGATTAAGCTAATCAGGAGCCTCTCGACTCAGGTTAAATCTCCCTGAAATGAATGTTAATTCAAATAAATGCATCCCAACTTGCAGGTAGGCATATGTTAATCTCAGCTAGTGACATCTTAATTCTTTTACACCAGCCTGAAAAATGTGAAACTCCTATAAGAGTGATACCAATGCTGTTTTTACACGGTGCTGCACTTTACATTAGCACATCTGCTCTTCAAGTGTCCTTCATGAATATTTAAGCAACTTCATGATTCAGATCTGTCAGCTGTAATTACTCAGCACTTATTCATTTTAGGACACTTGCAGAGACTTATTGAGTTAAAGAATGCACACCCAGCCAAGGGACCCTAAAGGAACAGCCGACACGAAGTGTTGGTGCCGGATTAGGCTGCTAATTAAGCCCAGAAGAGCTTTAGAGAAGTTCAGAACTGATGCCATCATCGTGGTCATGACTGTTATTTTAATATTGTTCTTTTATGCTTTTGAACTGTTGTTTTTTCAGGTTGGAATGATTATACAACATAACACTGCAGTTACTTTTTTTTAAATAGGTTTGAGAAGAGGCACAAATTTAAATTTTATTGTGTAGCCACTGTAGCCATTTACAAGCTTCTGGCATAATTCTGGGAGGAAACTGGACCGCTCTTGGCTCAGAGAGTGGTTGATAGTTCATTTTAATAGCATATTACTTGGACTGCCTTTCAGTGACATTTAAAGAAGTTTTTCAGCTTCACACTTATGAATACTGCTCACATTTCCAAGAGTAAATCAGAAGATCAGACCTTCGAGGAGGTACTAGGCTGCTTTATCTAGTCCAAAAACAGTTTTGTGTCCAGTTATCAACCACCCGACTCAAACAATCAACCTCAAATGAAAGAAAAAGGCTTAGCATATTCAAAAATAATCCAGAAACTGCAGATATTCAAGCCCACCACAAAGTAGAAACAGCTGGAACACCTGTCTCGTATTCCGACCAAGAGCTTGGTCAAGCCAATTTGGTCGGAAATTGGACAAGCCAAATATCCTCAGGAGTTAAGTTTCATGTTGTCATGTTGTCAGTAAAGTTGTCATGGTCAGACAACTATTTGGCCACAATGACAAGACGTTTGTTTGAAGGAGTAAACAGGAGGTTATGAAACCTACAACAACACTTTTACCAACTGTTAAGCATGGTGGTGGCAGCATCATGCTGTGAAGCTGCATCACTGCTAGAGGTAAAGGTTCCATGCACATAGTAGATGAAGTGAATGAACACAAATGACTATGTAAAATCCTTCAGCTTCAATTTTAGTTACCAACTAGATGGTTAAAACTTTGACAAAGTGGTGTGCTTCAAACACCAATGATCCCAATCATACATCAAATATGGCTCTTTAATAGATAAAACAGGCTTACATGAACTTCCTGGAATGAATAACTAGTTAAAAATAGAATATGACAGGAAGGTATATGGCAGGAAGAATCAGTAAATATAACTCTGATAAAATTTCTGGAAAGAGTAGAGTCCACCCAGTGCTTTGTTAGTGACTACAAAACAATATTTTGCTAGGGGACATTTATCCAAACACTAGCTGGGGTGTATGTATATATCTGAGCCTTCACCGATCTCTTTGGCCCTGTGCGGATGGTTAAAAACAACTCCACTCTTGGAAAAAATGCTTCCAGCAATCACTAGAAGCTCAGAATTAATTTAACAAGCTGTTGTAAATTTTTGACCCCCACAGGTTGTGTTTTGATAATGGTGCTGATGATAGATGTGAACAATTCAAAAATGTCACCTCTTTTTATGTTGGTTATTCTATTGTTTCTCTGTTTGATCAGGAGAAGAACTAAATCAGTTTTAGTGTTGATCCAGACCGCTTTGTTTCAGCTCATGAACCAGGGCTTTAACCTTGCCAGAGGAAGTTTTGTCTCACTCCCCTCGTAGTTAATGTATATCTATTGAAAAAGACGCCCTTTATCATCATTAAATAAGCCCATTTGGGTACAGCGAGTGGCATCCCTGCATCCTCGTGCCAGACAGACGCAGAGGAAATAATTTGGTGTCAGAATGCTGACAAAATACTGAGCGCATTCCTCCCTAAGTGCTTCCACTCAGTCCTGGGGCTAATATGGAAATGTGATGGAGGGAAGTGAAAGCTCTTTTTCAGGGTGAAGTGTGGTTGATGATGAATCCTCTTTTAAATGGTGTATTCACTAAATAAACATGCACATTATGCAGTGAATGGCGGTAATGTGGCTGTTTACATTTAAAGTAGAAGTTCAGTGGTTAGAAAATATCCCTATTTGCTCTCTTGCCAAGAGATAAATGAAGAGAATAACCTCCGTCTAATTTGAGGATGGTAAATGTGAAGCTACAGCCAGAACCCCAGTTTGCTTAGATTGATAGAAATATTTGATGGTTTATGGTCTGTGTTTTCAACGTTTTTGTTAAAAGTAGTTTATTATTAAACTTTTGACCTTCGGAGGTTCATGATGTGTTTATTTTAGTCATGTCATTTCCAGAGGACATGAAATATTTTTACACTAATAAAAGATTGAAGTTATTTCTCTACACTCACTACAGACTGCACTCATACAACTCTCTCATTCAGCTTTTTGACATTTTCTGTTATGTTTCCTCTTATCTTCTAATTTGTAACTGCATGAGTCTAATATTACCTGACAGAAACACCGTTCTGTGAGTACAACCCAAAAAAAAAAAAGAGAGAGAAATAGCAAGACAGGATCGGGGCAACTGAGACGTCTGAGACATTTCAGACAGGGGTTTGGTCCCAACCCCTGTCATAAATACAGAAAGGAATTGAAAGGAAATTGGTAATTTCTACAAAAGTTTGAAAATAATGTCACGATCAAAGCAAAGGGTGCTTTTGTCTTCAAACCATTGTTTCTGTTGTATATTGAATTAAAAAAAATTTAAAATTTAGCAGAGAATACACTAATGTGTGATGTGTTTAATTCACTTTTGTAGTTCAATACCTAAATTGTCTCAGTAGGAATAGATGAGTTAGCAGTGAAGGGAAACCATTAAAAAACATTTTAAAACTTCTGAAATTTTCTCACACACCGTTTCTACATTTGAAAGGTGTTTTAATAAGAGAAAGTACGGGAGATTTTTTTTTTTCCTTTAGAGATGTGAAGCATAAAGTTTTGCAGTGCTTCTACTCCCTTGTCTGTTTCTGTGAACTACAGTTCAGCTGACTGAAAGAGGCCTATTAGATTTTTTTAATGGCTAGACAAATCTAGCTGTTTGGCCGTTTTCTGGTCACTAAAAGGACGGAGACTAAACGAGCTCCACAACAGACATAATGAACCAGCTGATGTCAGCTTGTTATACTCTGAAAAGCTTTATTATTCTGCGCCACATATCTTTAAAACTACTAATAGATTTTGTGATGTTTAGTCTATAGTTTTGCTTTATTTGGACAAAATCAAAAGAACAATACATGAAAGAGAAAATGTGATAATGTTACAAATATTTCATTTAATTTTCTTCTTATTTATACTACAAAAATTATATTTTTACTCAAAGTTAACAGACCATGCCCAGTTTTGAGCTGATTTTACAATTCTAGACTGTAAGTCAATCTAATTCTTTTTTTTTTTTAATCAGAAGAACTAGATGCCATCACTCAGAAATTCCTTCATCTTCAGATGGCTGTTTCAATCCATCTTGGCCAGTTTACAGTACATCTATTCACTTCTGTCCAATTTTTTTTTTCTAATATGTGAAATATTTTTAATATGGCTAAAAATATAGCAAAGCTGCTCTTGCTATGATTTACTATATGTTTGACATTTTTAGAAATAAAAAAACCTCTAAATTACAAACTGAAATGCAGTTTGTTAATAATACATATGTTTGTAATAATTGTTTTAAAATTACTTCAAATTCTGCTATTTTAACAAAACATCAATTAAGGAAAATTCCACACAACATTTCTGTAAATATATACTTTTATGTTTGAAGAATACAAGGTAAACTTAGACAGGAATTCACAAATGTAAGTAAGCACACAACCACACCTGGTCTGCCAAGTTAAGTTTTGGCAACTTTTTGCTTGACCAAGGTAACCTAACATCTCAGTTCTGTCCAAGTTTCATCTTGGACAGAACTTTGATAAATGCTGCAACAGTGAACCACACTCAGTTAAAGGTTTCTCAGCTAAAAACAGCTTTGGTAAGCTCAAAGATGTCAGAAAATATTGGAGCCACTATGAACAACACTGTATGATACAAATAGGAAACTTTGAAGGGTAAAAGTGATGCTATTAGTCTCTACAAGTTCTTCATCATTTGAAAAGGGATGCATAAAATTTAAGATTTTTTTAAAAATCCAACGCAACCAGGTTACTGGCACACCTTGACTCCTATTACTGTACTTCCCAAAATCTCTAGGCACACCATTTTAGTTAGACAGGAATGAGAGCTCAAAAGATCCTTGCAGAGTTAAAGCATAAGCAGAACTATGTTCTTATTAATGTATTTTAACACAGATTTCCAGTGAAACAAATTCGATGAACAAATCCCTACTTTTACTAATCTGATAACCTTTAGAAAAGAAGAACAAATCTAGCAATGCAGTCTAAAAAAGATTTTTTTTTCCTGACAGCTGCAAACGGTGGTAATCCCCTCATAAGATAAGAAATGAAACCCTTCATAATGTTTCTGGTTAGCATGAAATTATGCATGAAAAATTTATGGGACTGTTGCTTTTTACGACCATGGAAACATTACAAAAACGAATAAATATATAAATAAATAAAATGCTAAGTGAAGCCTTCAAGTAGGTCAGTGTTGTGGTGATGCCAAAATCTAGTGTGTGCTAAAGCTGTAAACCTGAAATCAAAAGATTTGGACTATAAAGCTGGCAGCATAGATAAAGGGCCGTAGACATGAGGCACCACCATGAGCCAAAAACACTAAAAAAGACATTAATAAATAAACTTTTGGAGGATGTAGGTGTATGTAGCTGACAGTGTTCTCATTTACTGCAGTACCATCTGCTGCACTAAAGGACAGACTGCAAAAGGACATGAATATGTGGTCGCCTTTCTGGATGTAATGATAATATGAATAGAAACTAAAACACTAAAGCAATTTGAAAGACCCTCTTGTTTCCCATTCACAGATATTTCTTCACACTGCTGCCTGTGAGAGCTGTGCAGCAACATGCCAAAGTCAGCAAACTGCTGGCCTTATTATCCCGACCGTTCATGCTGTGCACGTCCCCTCAGTGCTGCAGCTGCGAATCGATATGCTGTGTGGTGCCAGGGGACGATTGAGGTGGGGCGAACAGATCTTCAAATCAGCACAATGACAATTTTTATTGATTTGGCTAAATCAGGCGAGACAGATGCAACCCATTCACAACTCCAGCAATCTACGGATCCTCCACTGGGCTTTGACCTACATTACGATGACAAGTAAACACAACATCAGAGGCCATCACTTCAATCGCTTCCTTTTGCCTTCTCTTTTATCATCTCCTATGACTCTCTGTGTCACCCAGTGTTGTTCAGTTCCATCCTCCCACAGCGTGAGAGAAAAAAAAAAAAACAAACACATTCACGACCACCAGATTAATTGAAAAATGACTGGAAATGAGAGTCTTATTTTCATATCTACTAATTCTGGGGTGTTTTTTCTTAGCTCCGTGGTGATTTCAGCAAAAAACAATTAATAGTGTGAATATGCCTTAGCTGGCCAATTTTCAGAAAGAGTCTTTGTTAAATAATTTAAGAAATAATTAACATTTGTTCTTAAGCACAGAAATCAGTTTTCTTCCATTTTTTTTTCTCAAGTTTTCAGGAAAAAAAGAGCAGCCAAAGGGTTATCGCCCACATAAGCGTAAATGTAGGAGGTCAAAACTCTGAACTTATTCCTCAACAATCAAAGTCACAGGAATTACTGGAATAATTACATCAGCTGAAGGTTCTTTGGGCTCCAGTTTGAGTGAAATTTGTTAACTGGAGCCAGCTCAATTTGCACCACAGTGTGTGACATGAATGAGGGCGCGAACACACATCCACGCCCACAGAGACAGACCTGGTGTTTTCTTTTCATGTAACACTCAGAAAAAGACTTGTTTCCATGACAATGTGGAAGTTGATGCACCTTTTAAATGACATAAAAGCTTGAGATCGAAGTTCAGACTAATGGCTGTGTTACTTGTTTTTAGATCAGAATTGATTCCAGTAAACATGTGTCACAGGTTTGTCAGAACTAGCCCAAGAAATACTGTATTATGTGGCTCATACTGCTGCACAAAGTTTGTTTTTTTATTATTACTATTTTTTGTTTTAATTTAAAATCCAGGGTTATCAAATTTATTTAGGACATGTAGTCCTTGCATTTTAATACAAGGAAAATACAAGGAAAGTTAAAATCCTTGTATGCCTGACACAAAGGATGAGCATTTATTGTGCTGTTAATTGGTATTGTGAAAAATTTATTATTATGATAAGAAATTTGATTTATCATAACATTGATAAACCACAGGTTATGCCCAAAAACTCATTGTTTTGTTGGAATTGTTACATTTACTATCTCCTCTAATGATGGCTGAGAGTATCGAAAATATCCCTAAATACGAATACATTTGAAAATAGAATTAAATGCAGTCATTGTGAGCAGTTTAGTAATCTCACTTCTGTGCCACTGGTGTCCCACAGATGGCCTTTTTAAAATGGTTATGTTTTTTAAAGGACATCATTCTATGTTGTGGGCTTTGAATGGACTGAAATGCCATCACTTTTATTGTCATCAAAATAAACACCACAAAACTACTGTGACACAATTTCAAATCAATATCAGAAATTCTATGCTTTAAATATGATAGATTAAACCTCAGTAGTGCTTTGTCATTTGATTATTAAAACATATTGTTAGATCGAAAGATGAAATATTAATTATTTACGCCAGACATTGAAGTGTCATCCAGTAAATTCATGCCTACGTGATAAATGTTTTTCTGTTTTCATTTTGGGGTTTAAAGCACATTAACCTCAACTCTGACAAGTGATATCAAAATAAACAGAAGATAGGAGGCAGTTTGTGTTATTCTGATGCTACTCCAACCTTTTTTCAAGCTCGTCTTCTCAAAATTTTCTTCTATTAATTTGATGACAAAACAGTCAAATTTACACTCTAGTTTTAAACATGGTCCTTTGATATTTTTACTAACTAATAAATCCCAAAAAAATATGTTCTTTCCTCTGGTCCATTTATGTTAACATCAGCTTCACAGTGCCTAATCCAGAGTTTGGGTTTGTGGAAACACAGAGAATGCATACCAAGTAAGGACTAGCATTAGTTTAGCACTGGAACCAGCTTGGTGGAAAATGCCCTTACATTCCCTGGAGGTCTAAAATCTAAGAGAGCTAAAATGAATCTGATCCAATCCATCAGCCAATAAAAATAGGTCATCTTTGGATTAAAAGGTTGTTATGGTGACAGTATGAAAATAAAATTGTTTCATATTTGTCCAGAAGCATGTGACAAAGCTTTAGCTGTCTTTGTGTAATATTCAGCACATTGTTTGTAACTGATTTCTGGAGCAGGGACATTTCATCTCGCTCCTCGTGCTCTTTCAGCCGCCGCAGACCAGCAGCTTTGAACTCAATCATGACCACCGTTCCCACTAACCCCTCACAGTTTGACTCTTTGACATCTCGCTGTTTTCTTGAGAACCAATTTGTTACTGGCACCAACATGAAAATACAGTTTGTACCAGAAAACCCAGATACATCTCGTTGTTGTGTTATGACTCTTGTTACCTGAAAGAGAGAACAACTTGTGTTGCTTTAGAAACATGGCAACCAGCTTGCTATTTTTGACCAATTGACAAATGGTTTAATTCTGTGTTGTAAGAAAGCAGATGCTTTTTTTCTTGCCGTGTTATACATGTTGAATTTTATAATATAAAATTTACTCCAAGCTCTTCAGTACAAAAAAAATCTATTGTTTAATTTCTAATATTGTTGCATCACTTTAATGAAGTCTGGATTTTAATCAGCATCTTAAATAGAGTATAAACTTTCCTACAATTGTTTTGTTTTCATTCTCATCTCAAGCAGCAATGCATGTGTGATTGACAGTTTGCTTCTGAACACAAGGGGACTGTACAATAACGATTTGGGAGAAAACAAAACTGCATGGAGGTCCATCATTAAACATGAATAGAGTTGTACTCACTTGACCTGAAACTAGGTCAAGTGGTCAAGTGTTAATTGAGAAACAATTAACAAGGCCTGCTTCTAAGCTTCTTTAACTCAGCCTTCCAGACACAGAAAGTAAAGTTAGAATTTCTTGAAAATGTAAAGAGGTCAAATGGAAAACAGAGAAGTCAGAACGTTAAAAGCTGTTTGATTCTTTTGACAGCTTACAGTTGCTGAAACTTGCCTGGTCTCCTGAAACTTGTACAAAAGGAGAGATGTGCATCATACTGCAAAATGTTAGGACTGAAAATGTCCAGAAATGCATTGAAAAAAGATTTTTGTTTCTCCTAGCAGTACTATACAATCTACATAGCTGTGATAGGAGATGAATGTTTAGCACGTTTGGGACAAACTGGTTGCTATCTCATTCAAAATCAAGACCTGCTTGTTTCTCCTTTTGTCTTTTATTCTCAATGTTATCCTACTTATTGCCACAAATTAGGAGATACAAATGAGCTAAAGAAAATATAGTAAAAAAACATTTTCCTTTTAATTTTGACTGAGAAGGCATTTAGATTTCATAGCCAAAGTTTGTAAAATTCACTCAAATATTGAAAGAATTGTGTAGACAAGAGCATTTTTGGCGTTATTATGAAATCTGGGATCACATTATGAATTTAAATTAGTAACAATAAGCTCTTAGATACATTGTAATCATTTTATTTGTAGATTACAGATTTTATCTTTGCAATAATGATTTAGTGAATTCAGCAGGTTGCTTTACTTCCCATTTCTTCCCCAATAGTGCAGTAACCACAGGTTTTCAAAAGATCATAAAAACATTTACAGCTGTTTTTGTGTCACTAAAAGTAATGGTAGGATGATTTTTACCCCCGGTGAATTTCACAGAAATATAGATAAATATGGGTGACATTCCTCCAGATAAGCTACATTATGCCTTATCTAAATGTTGACAAACTGCAACATTTATGCAGAGAAATGCTTTTTACAGTCTGAGGAGCAAATGTTTATCTTGCCATGCCTTTATGAGTTACATTTAAGTGGAAGTAAACTGTAGTTTTTACTTCAACAAGCTAAATTCAACCAGTCGGCTGTTTCAATCACTGTGGGCTGTTACTGCGTAGCCCAGGTGCTGTTTAGTTGGACAAGCCAACGGGCAAGCATTCCCGACTGTTTTGTGCTTAATTTAGGAAAGGTTGCACTGATGTTGGAATAACACTGAAAAGACTTCAGACACATCAGTTGGATGCCACAGGTTTGAGCCACTTTTGACAGACTCAATTGGAAAAGGTGGTGACAGAAACAAAAACTAAAAGTGTCTGTAAGCTGATGTCGTTAGGAACAATAAAGCTGAAAAAACTAAGCTGTGTTCAAAGTGAGCTAGATGTCAGCTACAATAGAGACCTAATAGAAAGCCATAAAAAAGACATGAAAGGGCAAAATTTAATCCACTTCTAAAGTTTAAGGAAGATGAAAAGATTTTAGCATTAAAACTACAGAAGGACATGGATATTTGCTGAGTAAAATACAAAGACGAAACATCAGATGTGCTGAATGTTTATCATAAAGAGCATGCAGCGTTTTCTCCTGTCCTCTCCCACAGCGTGTCGTATTGTTCTTTTTCATCATCACCCTGCCTGCGTACAGCACAGGTATTTAATTTTAATAGTATTAATTAAAGCCGACAGTATCAACAATTCAACAAGACACTTTTCTCAGTGGAATCCTGTTTGTCACTTTCTAATCCAGGTGTCGATGTGTGTTTACAACACACTAAACCACTGTACATTGACTGCCTTTGGCAGTCTATCTGATCCTGTTATTGATTATATTTGTCGTTAAGCAGATTTTTATTAGTGTTTCTACTATAAGGTGGGAATTTGTTGTCATCTTTGTAAATAGTCCAAATAGCACACAGTGCTCAGGTTTAGAATTACATTCCATTCTCTGACTCTCTTCATACTGAGCAGGGCCATAATATGAAGGTACTTATCAACTTCACTCCAGCTGCATGACAGGTGTCCTGCTGCACTGCTGCACTGCTGCTCTTTTGCTGTGTGTGTATGTCCAGCCAACCTTTGACGTGCTGCAGAGCTCCAGCTGTTTACCTTTGCACGTCCTTTGATTCTGACTATAAATACAGATTTGTGTAATAAAGGGTTTCTAGTTCAAAAACAGAAGACTTGAAGTCTGCCCAGTTGTATCTTGAGCCAGGTTGTCCAGAACAACCAAAACTAAATCTTTATCACAGGTGAAAATTACTTCCATGAAGAGCAATAAATCATTATATAGATCATTTTTCTGTTATTCGCTTAAACAGCACTAAGCTCACATATAAAAATCTGGACCGCAATGTTTAATGGGTAAGATCCATGAATCAACCCACTATATTGCATACATTTATCTTTAACTGGGACTGACCATGAAAAAGAACCATGCAGCTTGTTTGAATTAAGTGTTGCACCATGATGGAGTCCTCTGTGAAGGTCTCTTTTTGTCTACTTTACTAAATCATTCGGTAAGTATTCTTTTTGGTTGATGGTACTTTACTTTTACCCTATAGCTATAAAGATACAGTGCCTTTAAAAGGTCCATATCCCTTTGAATTCTTTTCCCATTTTATCACATTAAATCTGGAATATTACCTGGAATGGACCAGCACAAAATAGCCCATTATTGTTAAATCGAAGGAAAAGGTTACATGGTTTTGTATTTTATTGTTACCTATGTATATATATATATTTTTTTTACAACTAATGAATACGCATTAAGTCCTACTTTTACCATTTCAGATAGTACGTTTACCACTTTTGCCATTTTAGGGCATCTGACCTCTAGCTATACATGCATAAAGAAGAAATTGTTTGCCTATTCCTTTTGTAAAACAACTTAAAGGGGTAGTATTATGTATTTTCTAGCCACATTGTGTCACTTTATAGCACACTCAAGTAAGTATGATACCCTGAACACCACACATGATTCAAACTTGTCTCCGCCGCCTTCATGTACTGTAATTCATGGCATGAGATTTGCTGCAGGAGACGGAGTTCTCACAGCATGAAATGTGAAAACGTGGTGTAGGGGAAGCATCTGCCGTAAGTGTGCAGGAGGTGAGACACAGTGCAAAAACTGTGCTGTAAAGACAGCTCTGTCTTCTTTACAGCAAGTCGAAAATGATGGATGATGGATATCTTTATATTAATACCAAATGTATTTTAATGCATCTGAAGCACACGGACCATGACAACTAGAACTGAAACATTTCTTGTTTCTAAACATATAGTTGAAATCAAATCTCCTTAAAAGTTACATACATACAACTATTTTTCTCACTGTCTGATATTAAATCAAATAAAATGTTTCCTGTTTTAGGTCAGTTAGCTGGAATTTTGGCCCATTCCAACTAACAGTAGTGGTGTAATTGGGTCAGGTTTGTAGGTCGCCTTGCTCACCCTTCCATTTTCAACTCTGACGAAATATTTTCAATGGACACAAATTTCCTAATATGACTGGGATCATTGTCTATTTTAAAGATTAATCCGTGCCCAAACTATAATATTAATATTTTGACAAATTGTTCATTTCTCAAAACCCCATTTGATTGATTGGTGAATAGCACCAGTTGTTCATTCAGCAAAACACACCCAACAAAATGATGGTGCCACTATGCATCACAGATGGGATGATGTTCTCAGAGTTGAAAGTTTTCTCTCTTGTCCCCCAAATATAACAATAGTTAAAATAGTTTGGTTTCATCAAATCACAGGACATATCTTCAGAAATTAACATCTTTGTTTTTGAGTGTGATTGCAAATCTAGCTTTTTATCTTGCTTTTACTGTAAAGGCTTCTTCTATAATGAGACATTGGTTCAAGTTACTTGATGGGAAACAGGAAGCGAGTTGATAGCGGTCCAGAAGTAGTTTATACTGTCATCAGATGAAGCAAGCAAGCTCAAAAATTCTTTAAAATTACTTCTTACTAACATAAGATTGCCCAATGTGGTGAGTTTATTTTTAATGTTGCAATCTATTGAGAAAAGTGTTTTTGTCCTAGATTAGTGTTTTTGCTGATAGGCTTTAAGCTAATGACAATGATAGTGATTTTCATTTTCTACCTTAGCAGCTGAATAGCACAATGCTAGCTCTTGCTTATTGCACAGTATGGTTTAATGCTGATGCAAACGTACACAATGGTGTTCAAGGAGTAAACTATGTGCTTTAGCTAAATCAAGTCTAACATTGGTGGGTTATGCTTATATAGCTTACTTTAAACATTCAAATTTGTGATTTAACTTTGTGATTCTAAGTATTGCAAATTTGTTTTACTTTTGTTTACAGTTTAACTGCCTTGACCATAATTCGCTAGACAATAAATAATAACTCCAACAACAACAACTAATATTTTTGTAACATGGATAATGACATTATTTTTGGCTTCAGCCGCTATGGTGTGAATGTAGTAAATACTTGTGAACGTTCAGACGTCAAAATTGTATTTTCTGGTCCAATAATCCAAAAGGAAATTAAATTTGTTCAAGGTCTGTCTAAGCAACATGTTCTTTTAGTATGGCACCTGAAAGGCTCCGAAAATTGGTTCAAATATAATGAAAAAAAATCTGGTTTCATATTTATTCACAACACCATTCATCTCCAACTGTAAATTCCAAAAATATGCATCAAAATTCATTTTCAAAACGCTGCCATGCATGGAAGGACACTTTATTTATTTATATCTGCTTTAAATTTCTTTTTTGCCGTTGTGTAAGTTTTGTCCTTCAGCCAGCAAAGCAGCTGCTTCAGTATATATATAAAATCTCAACTCCATTTTTCTGATTAGAGGAGGCTACATTAAGAAATAGTTCCTTCTTTAGATAACTTTTTATACACTTTGTGGAGGCTTTGATGCTGAGCAGTTCTCCTCAAAACAGAACACGTAAAAAAAGTTACGCATGAACACTGCTAATAAAAGATGTAATTGTACCTTTTTTTTCACACAGCATAACGTTGCTATAACTCTATTAACACAGGGTTCACATGAATTTTATAGCACCTCTTCTGTCTTGAAGGAGTAAGATATGTTATGATTACTTCCTCACAATGTGACAGTTTACTAACATGTAAGGTGGAGGTGCTGAAGTCTCACTAACATAAATAATAGAAGCATGAGTCGATGTGCACCTTCTTTTTTCTCACATCAGATTTTGAGTTTGCATTTCAAAGTGAAAAAGTTTAAGTCAAATATATTTTTTCTTATTAAATCAGTTTTCATATTATCTCAGTCAAGCCAAAAAGAAGCACTTCCTCTTAAATGATTGTTATAAAAATCAAGACCTTTAAAGTTGGGTTTGAATTTAACATACAGCTACAACCACTTTATCTGAGATTCATTATTTTCAATGACAGGTTTGATACTAGAAAAGCTCCTCTCTGCTTATCTGGAGGATTTGAAAAGAACTGACTTTTCAAGAGGAGAGGGCCGTTGCTCTTTGTGCCTATAATGTATCCCAGGTGGCACTACAAACAGAGTGCTAATAATAAAACACTGACTCCTCTCTTCAGCTGCATTTCTGCACTAAGCCTTTATTCTGTAAGAAAAAGAGTAGATTTGGTGAACTAAGAGAAGAGTGATACTTCTTCACAACTCTGCAAAGATAACGAGTTGATGGGTAAGACAAAATCTTAAAACCAATGAAACCAGAAAGCACGCTAGAATTAACTCTTCTATAGCTTTTAAGTCTGATTACCTTGGAAATATTTGCTACTGGCTGAAATTACATAGCAATGGGCTTATGTGAGGTTCTAATGCTTATACAACCTTAAGTAAAAATATGGTGGTTTCATGATATTTGCCATTTTGCTCTTTATAGTCTAACGACATGATAGTTGAGTGGTTAGTCCAGTTAACTGCTCAGATGGTGAGGCTGATGTCAGTAGCTTAATAGACATGGCTCAGTTTGCTGTCCACTGTTATTAAAAACAATCTGTTGTGATAAAATCCTTTTCAGAGGAGATCAGTTAGCTTCCACACCATGGCTGTCAGTTCACTTTTGGAAATATTTCCAAATCGCTAAATTTGTCTTTCTTGTAACCAAAAAGAAAGTGCATTAGCAGGTGTTGGAGCTGGGTTTGTACCATGTTGTGATTTTTTTCCCCCAACAAAGCTGGCAAATCTTGCACAGAAAAACTGTTTATACCTTGGCTCCAACACTCTGCTGGCCCAAAGAAAAGAACTACAATCACCGGGAGAACATGGAGGCTAAAAACAAGTATAATGAGCACCATGTTTAAATCCTAGACTTTTCCTCTCAATCAGCCTTATTTAAGACAGTAAAATTCATTTGAAAACTCAATAAAACACAAACTGGTTGTTTTGTCTGCCATCTGCTTTTCTTAATATCACTCATTATGTCGTGAATAGTCAATGCACCTCGCAGAGCAAAGCCAGAGTCAAGATTGCAACACCTTTTGTTTGCAGAGCTACTGCAATCCTCAAAACTGTAAGCATTATTCACAAATCCAATATCATTCAAAACAGAGCTTTTAAATCAAATGGATGATGTCAGGGAAACTAGGTATAAGTGTGATTTGAAATTCAATATTGGTCAGCACTTTATTTAATCTAAGTGTTAGAATAAGCTGATACTTCAGGGGTATTATTTTATCTACCTGATCAAAAAGAAACAAAATGTACTGCACAGGCTTTATTTTGCCACACTCACTGCAGTTCTCATTGCAAACAGTAGCAGCCACTACTGAGGAGAAAAAATAGCCCTGTTTAGCAAGGACATCAGCTGAAGAGATTATCTTTAGAAGTTTTTTGTCTTTCATCCTTTTTTTCAAACGCTCAGAAGTTACAGATTAAAATGGTACATTTAAAAGCCAATGGAATAGATTTCAACCAACAGAAGCATCTAAACACAACTGATACCCAGTCAGCACAAATCCGTCATTCTTCACATCTCTAGTGCAAATGGTCCTTCTATTGCTGTAGCCTAGTGCAGAGACTCAGAATACAACAGAGGAAGAGAGGAACAAACTTTCACTAACAAGATACAAGTTACCCAAACAGTGGGAAGACAAATCAGTTCTTTGATGTTTTCATGGAACCAAGTACAACCTGGCCCTGGTTAAATGTGAATGTCTTTTGGGGAAAGCCCTAACTCTTGAGTTCAGTAGTCTCTAAAAATGTGGGAAGAAGAAGAGAGGATTTTGATCATCTTTCTCTAAAAACTGTTTAAGAAAGCTGTAGAGTTAAATGTGTCCTTTTTTCTTTTTTTTTTACAACAGTTACATTCTATAGCATAAGCAAAATCACTCCAACTTCAAAATGCAGTTGGAGTAATTTTAACATTCTCATTTTTTTTTTCTTTTGCTATGCTTACATTGACAGATTTTCAGCATTTTCTAGTTGACAACCTGTTGAGTCATTCAAGAAATTGCATGTTTTCAACAATTCATCCACTTTACTTACAATTTAAAATGTTAAATTTTAAATTGAAAAACAGATCTGAGCATTCATGTGAGTGACAGGGTTAGAATAATATGTTTGCAAACAATAGCAATCACTCCTGAACCACACAACAGAGGCTCTACCAAAAGACAAGAAGAAAATGAATGAAGAGGTCACTTATTCCTCAAGGGGGGTTGCAATTTGGCAGCCAGATTTCATTTCAGCACTCAAGGCATTCATTTCATTCCCATAGTGATAAAAGCAGACATTTGACAAATCAAGTAATCCCACAGAAATAGCCGCAGATGCAAGACTGACTTTAAAACTCTGTGACAAGTTGCATTGGATTGCACTGTGGGAGTCTGTGGGAAGAAAATACACAAGCTAAAGATGTTTAAATGTGAAGCATAGCAGGGAAGCGCGACAGGCGTCACAGTGCAAATGAAAGTGATCTGTTGTGAGGCTATCAGAGTGAGAGTGACAGAGGCAGACACACTGGAGCTCAAACATCCCCACAGCAAACAGATACAATCCGTCAGATAGAGCAGAGTGATAGCAGATCCTCTGATGGACTGAGCAGTGTCGTTGCACTCGGAGGAAGGAAGGTATAGCAGAGGTATTGCAGAAGAACTGGAACGCCACTGTGATTAAAGTCTGCACACAATGCAAGCTTCCAATATGCCACAGCCTAACAAGGAAAACAATTCAGAGTACACCCACACTGAAAGTACATTATTGGTAACAGAAAAAGCTTCTCCCACCCACACAGTGGGCTTTGTACACAAGATCTAAATGCATGATCTGCCTCTTCCTCGCGCTGCCCCTCCTTTCTCATATAACATCTCTGTGACTGCACAGACCAGCAAACAGCTAACAGGACAGAAAAGTCACAGTGAGGAGAAACAAAGATAAAGTACAGAAAGAAACACGTGACTTTGTTGTCAGTTCTCAAAACTTATTCATACGCTCTTTGATGCAAGAAAAAATGATGAAGAACTTACCCAGAAAAGGAGGTTGAAGAAGACCATTCCATAGCGTAGGGCCATCATGCAACCCTCAGCCATCCTGCAGCGCCGCAGTTCTAGAAGGAATATGAAGGAGAGGTCCAGGTAAAACACCACATACTTCTTCCCCTGGGCGTAGCGCCCGTTGGAGTTCTTTGGCCCCTTTGTTGTGTGGAAGCCGAAAGCAAAAGGAGGTCTCTTATACTCAAACTCTCCACTGAATCGGTGAAAACCAGAAGTGAAGGGCGGAGTGTCAGGTTTGCTGTCCAGAGATGGACTGCGTCGGTACGGAGTCTCATCTGTGCTTGAGCGTCTCATTGTGGAAGCACAATTAGTCTTTAGAAAGTCTTAATAGTCACTCTGTGTGCTTCAGCTCTGAGGCAAGTTCACTACGAGGTGCTATGACTTACTCCTCCAAGAACAGAGAAATGGATTTTAAGATAACTATGACCCCCTGACAAATCCTAGCAATGCTGGATTAATTATATCATAAATGGGGCTACACTTGATCTAAATTAATCTATTGAAGAAAATGTGTCACCCCAATTGAGTTGTCTTTAATCTTTTAGAGTCATTACATTGAGCAGGAGACCTTGCACATTCTGGCAACACCACCTGTGTAATTCATTGTATTCCGGACACTGTCTTGCCATGCACAAGTACAGCTGCACATCCCTATTTCCCTTAGCATAATCCCTCAAACACAGGTGTCGTGCTCTGAGAGATAAGCCGGTCTGCAGTTTCATCTCATAACGTTTCAATCAGGTGAACGACTGGAGAGCTTAACACATCCCCACCTGCTTGGAGTACCCAAAATGATCCAGAAATGTCCTACCTGGTCTCACAAGAGATTCCAGAGCGGGTGCTCCTGTCCAGCAAGTAATGACACCTCTACTACAGCTAAATCAACTTCTTACTCAGCAGCAGATGACACATCTATTTCTGAGAATACAACGCTGCGGTGTTGATCTTAGATGCATCTGAGTGTTCAGCATGTGAATGTGGTTGATGATGTGCTTTTGCTGACATGCAAAAAAAAAAAAAAAACTAAAAAAAGGCAAGGAGATGAGAGTTAGGGATGTAGTTATGGATTTAAGAGGAAGGTTAGAAAGAGAGATGAAAAGATGAAGGATGCTTGCGATTGGATGGTTCTTTGGCTTCTTGAATTAGTATCCCTGTGGAGTTACTGCCTTGCCTAATTTCCTCCTCACTTCACGCGTCGACCCAAAGTTGTCCCTTTTTGTTTCTGAGAAGTGCCTAGGGGTTTCTCTGCGCCTCGCCACAGCCTGTTCTTCACACATCTACAAAGTCACCCTCTTCAACTCTCAGTTATTCTATTAACTGTGCACCTCTCTGCGCTCCCCCCTCTGTGCTGACGGTAGGTAATTAATTTCCAGACTCTCATCACAGAGACAAAGTGTGTGGTTTCGCTTCCTCTTGTTTGCCTTCTCCGCTACAGCTCGTTTCTCCTCTTCTCTAGGTGGGTGAGGAGATCAAGGTGTCCATCAGGGTCATAGCAACGCAGCCACGGAAGAAGTCAGAAGGAGCGTTAGGCAGCAAGAAGGGGAACCCTGTTTCCTCAGAGAAGCAAAAGAAAGACTGCAGTGTTTGAGCGGTAGTCCAGAATTGCTCCCAGAAGCTCCCTCCTTCTTTCGCTCTCTCAGTATGCCCCCCCTCTTTTCTTCTCTTTCCTCCTTTCTCTCACAAGCTCCGATACTCTCCCCACCACCACACACACAGGCTCAAACACTCCATCCCTCTTTGGTCACTGTCCCCGAAACCTGCCTGTGCGAAAGGCAGGCATTCAAATTCTAGCCACACCCCATGAAACCCAACAACCAATCAATGTCTCGCAGCTCCCATCTTCTCTCCCGAGCACACCACAATCTACCGGATAGCCCTTTGGATGCACAAACGCAAGTGTGAGCACACACACACACACACAGCCTGGTGTTGTATTAACATGACAGCGCTGAGAAGAAGGCTGCACCCGTGTTAGTCCTTCCTCTTCCTCCTCCTCCTCCTTTCCTTGCTGACTCTCATTCCACATGCAGAGGTTGTTCCTACTCACAAACCAGACTCATCTCTGTGTATGCTTTGTGTCAGGCATGCCCCTCCACCCCTAACAAACCCCTTCAGACCTGGACCTGGGTCACACAATATCTGCGTATCTGCCTCAGCACAGATTTTCACCACACCAGCAGCTCACCTGAAGTGTGACTCTATGGATGCATAGAGAAAACTCTCCCTCCTGCTGACATTCACACAAAAATTACTGCACACTCCTCGCAACCCTGTAGCCATCTGGGTCACTGGCTTTATGAGTCCACAAGCAGAAATCAAGTCTGCAGAGAGTGCAGACTATATTAATGGCTGCATCAAGTATTTAATGGATCTCTGTTTTGTCTCCTGAGTGTGCTTTCGTCAGACTGTAAAGGCGGCAGCAGTCTAGGATTGTGAGTCTGACATTCTGACTAATGAAAATTGCTGTGAAGACCATGTTGCATTATTGTTGTATTTTTCTAGAAAACTACAACACATCAGGAAATGTTAAAGTTCAGAAATGTAGAGTGCTTCGCTATCAACAGATGCATTGATATAGGTGATTTATTTTTCAGTACTGCAGAGCAAAGGCTGCAAAATGGAGACGGCTAGTATTGCAATACACTTGCCATGAAATCTTTTCAGATTTTAGAGCAATAAAGAAAATCAAGTCTAGTGGCGATGTTAATTATGAAATGTTCAAAGATTATTAGTTACAGTAATATTTGGTAAGAGAATATAGCAAAGGGCACCATCTGCTTCTACATCTGGCATCACTGACTGTCTAAAGCAACAATTAAAACATTTTGGATTTGAAAAATCTAATATGCATAATGTCTCAGACTCTTCGAAATGCATCTTTCCCATCTGAAATGCTTCCAAAACAAAATGATGTACTTTCTGACAAGCTGAGCTCAGTTAGTTTTGGAAAGCAAAACAGCAAAATAAATTAAAATGGGGGTTAAAAAGTTGGGTATCAAGGAGGGAAAAATTACTAAAAACACCTATATCTCTGATTTATCTAATCCAAGAGAGAATAATTAAAAGCCCAGCCTGAAGATCTATTTCAAGGCAACAATAACCCCATGAAATCACTGTTTGCCTCTATTCTCCTGTGCCTAAATGTTAGAATATCAGCATTTAGTTAAAGATTTTATTATAGGCACTGCATTCTTGTAGAATCAGCTGAGAATAATTTGTGCAAGGTAAGAATAATTTCTAACCTGAACTTTGGACCCTTATTGTAAAACCTCTGCTTTTTCAAGTGGTGACGTCTCCTTGGGTCAAAGACCCAAATTCTGTTGTTTCCATGTTTTTCTTTCTCATTTAATTTTTTTACTCACGTCTGCCCCACTCAGGGAAAGACATAATAAACACCTCTCTTCCATATCTGCTGGTCTTGGAAACAATGACTAGACCATGTTAACCTGGAGGGTAATTTTGTAAGGATGAGAAAGACCAAGTTCTTTCATTAGGGAGCATCAAGAGGACAGATTTTGAACACATCTTTATGAAAAGAACATTTTCACAGCAGAGAAACATGCATTAAATTGTAGTAACAAAGAAAGTAATTGCATAACATTTGTATATAAAAAAGCATGAGATACAGCTTAAGCTAGTTATTTTATTTAACGCCATTAGTGGTGCTTAACACTTACTCTCCATTGTTTGGCCTGACATCAGTCACCCAGATTAACCTTCTCTTTCTTAACCACAGAACCTCAACAGAGACTCTAATATCCCTCTGTTTAAAAGATTCATTGTCCTCTTTTCCACACTCACCACACATTCCCACTTGCTGCATTTGGTCTAGGTCATCCACCATGTAAGCCATGCAAACTTCTATGATGCTTTCATAATAATTAGTCCAGTACAGTTGGTTCAATTTGCAATCAAAGTTCCAACATTTATTGCATTTTCAGCTGGTGCACTTCGCTTTCACACTGCACTGTGTCAAAGGAACCGAAACCGGTCTCCTCACCCCTCGCCTGTGATGGCAGTGCAACAAGAACCACTGCAGAAAACAACATGAAAACCTCTGAACAACATATGGGCGCAACTTCCTTTGTCCTGGAATGTATAAAAACAAACCAGAGTATGCTTCTTTGGTCCAAATCAGAGTTTGAGGATTCACACCTCCTCAAACAAACCGGACTTTGTAGACCAGAGTTGAAGTGGAATAAAGTGGACTAAATAGGGTTGGTGTGAATGCACCCTTAAAATATCAAGCTAAGCGCATATTATAGGAATCTGTTAGGGAAATCTTTTCTCTAATATTATCTTTGAGGTGATTTCACAATTATCCAAGACACACAATCACATACATACAAATAGATATTGCAACTGAACAGCATTTACCAAGAGATAAATGGCATTCCTTGGTGACCATTAAGTTTAATACATTTTCACATTATTCTAACTTTCAACACAGTCTTTAAGTTGTCTATGTGAACTGAGAGTTTGTGTTTAAAAAGCCTGAGGTAAAATCATCCTCAATCAACATTGCATCTGTGTATTTACACAGATTTGCACATACAGGGCAACAGACATTTAAGTTAGAGAAATTATCTTTATTTAATCACAAACTGTCCTTAGACACCTATTATTTACCTATTTACTGATAACTACACTTGCTAAGTCCACAAAAGCATTAACAGATACAAAATATTGATATGATTTTCATAAACAGCTTTTGCATCTGTTTATTTACCTTGTTAATTAAGAGGAGCTGCTGTTTACAAATCGTATCACATTAATATTACCCCCTACTAAAAATCCCCACAATTCATTAAGTTGAATTAACAGACTGTAAATAAAATGTGTTATGGCTGCACCCATAAATGAGATTTTAGCTTCTCCTTTGACAGAGGAGATACGAGAACATTATGGTATTTACATAGTTTTTACAGTCAATGGTTGAATTTAAAGCCTCTTTTTTCAAGCAATAGTGAATGTGCCATTGTAGCTTCTGGGCATGATTTTTAATATATATGATTTACTTAATTTTCAGATGAATAGAAATTATATGGTCCAAATAAACAATAAACTAAGTTGCCTGTTCAAACAGGAGATCTTTCTGTCAGATCTTAAACAAATTAAGTAAAACAAAATGAGACCCATGTGTACTACATTAAGCTTATAAAAGATCTTTTTTTTTTTCTTACTAACTGTTGGGTTTCTTTATAATTGTAGACAGAATTTAAGGGGATACGTTTGGGTGCCTTCAGGATTAGGGCTCTGCTTTTTGTAGATGATGTGGTTCTGTTCGCATCATCAAATCGTTTGTAGCAGAATGTGAAGCAGCTGGTATAAGAATCAGCACCTCCAAATCCTATATCACAATTTTGAGACAGAAAAGGCTAGAATGCCCTCTCCAGGAAAGGGGAAAAGTGTAGCCCCAAGTGAAAGAGCAGAAGTATTTTGGGTCCTGTTCACTAAAGAGGGATAAATGAAGCAGAGGATCGAAAGGCAGAGTGGCGTTGCGTCTGTAGTGATGCAAACGCTGTACCAGTCTGATATGGTGAAGACAGAGCAGAGTCAAAAGTTCAGTCTGCATTCCTAACCTAATCTATGATCATGTGTTCACCACAACCAAACCACAGATTAGGTGGTAAATAATGGATGTATGGATCAATTGGTGAATGGATGGTTTGTTAACTCTAAACTCTGTTGGTTGTATAAAACACTGATTTTTATACAAAATCAGTGTTGACAGTTGACACTGTCAACTAACTGTTGACAGTGTCATGTCTTCTCTTTGCATTTGGATATAAGTTGTATTTAAATAAAACTTATATCCAAATACAAAGAGAAGACATCCTTTATATGTAATTTCCAGATGAACGCCTCTGTTATTACCCTCAATAGGTTCTTATAACAGTTTTCTGTAAAAACACAACTTAAATAACAAAGTAATTAATTTCTTATTGAGTAATTGAAGATATTTTACTACAGTAAGTCATTTACACACATTCACACGGCTAAGGAGTTGCACTGTTTATATATATATATATATATATATATCTGCTTCCCTGAAGAATATATTTAAAAATCAGAACATAAAAGACAAAATTATGTCATAATTATGTCAAATGGCGTTATTTCATACACAGAAAGAGGTCTTTTTTCTTATCTCAAGTACGTTGAGCCTCTAATTGGCACAATTTGCTCTCACTCTCATGAAATATAAATACTGAGCTGAATCATGCAGACTCATTAAGTGCTGATAAATCGATTGTTTTTAGCATATTGTGACATCATGAAGGAAAACACCTTTGTGTCATTTGAAGGGCCACATTTTGTTTCTGCAGACAAAAGTGCACAAGTGCACGTCGACACACAATCAAAGTAAATGTGCAGAGGCACCCTGGGGGGTGGCAGCAGCTTTGAAGTCCTCCGTATTTACAGATACACTGATGGTGAAAAAATTTTGGATTTTTTTTCCATTTTTATTGTGTTCATCATGCAAACACAATGCATGATGAAATAACCGTCTGTTGAAACTGAAAAGTTTAAAATGAAATGTGAAATGTAACAGATATAACCATCAAAGCAAAAGGGGGAGGAGGGAGATTCCAATTAAAACCTACACAAAATGACAGTCAGGCGAAAAGATAACATCAGTGCACGCTGAGCGGCTCATGAATGAGAGTAGCTTTTCTCAAGACTGTCAAATTATTTAGAGCTGTTTGCCTGGTTGAATTTTAGCTTATGCAACCACAAAATAATCGTTCCAGTTCACGGTTTTAACATGATGCTATTCTGGGAAAGTTAAACTTTTTGACTCTAAAATCCTCTTTTCTCTAAACACAACAAGGACTTTATAAATCAAGGTTAAATGAATCAATTAACTATAAATATATTGTTCATTTACACCAAAACAGAGGGAAGGATTAACTTTGGTTTTGCTCAAATTGTTTTACAAGTTCTTACCGCTTAAGACTCTACCACAACCTCCATTTTTCTCCTCCTAGCTCACTTTTTTTTTCTTACAGGCAGACCAAGTCTCTTTGAAGATATTTTTTATCTGCTGCAGATAGCCAGTGTCATGTATTAGTAAAGATCTGTAACATGTTGTACATACATATATTGCAGAAATACCTTCATCTTTCACATCAGTGATTTAATCTTGATATGAAGTACATCGTCTCCAGGTATTAACCCATGTCTGACTAGAGTAGAATCAATTTTTCTACAGGATATTGAAAAAATCCTCACGAAGACCTTGATTTGTTGTCAAGGTTAAGTGTGAAAAAAGATCCTTTCAATAGTTAATACACAAACAGCAGTTTAAAAAATGATCACTATTATCAGCTCTGAAGCACCCGCTTGTGACAAATGGCTGGGGTTAGCTTTGAGGATATCACTTTCAAAGCACATATCTGTGTGTGAGGTGGAAGATTAGAAAGAAAGAGCATTCTCACAACAGAATCACACCAAGGTTCACCAAGGAATCAAAGACATGAAGATAAATCACAGCAGCTCCACAGGGAAATAAAGGAGCTTCATCCAACTGTGCAAAGTCATAAGGATTTTAAGATTTGTTCGGCTGATGAAATAGAAATTTAAGGACAGTAAAACAAGCTGCAGAGAAATGAAAATACAGTATTAAAAACTAAAATCTCCAAAGAAGAGGTAAAAAAAAGAAAAGACTTATGTGAAATATTACGCATATGATAAATAATTTACAACCCTCGTAGAGAAAATTGTTCTCACATAAAAAGACATGTGAAGTAGAACTATGTAAAATACTGAGGAAACTGTTACTAGTTTCTTGGTGTTCCTAAAAGTTTCAAACATAAATAGAACCTGAATGTGTACATCAAGTTTTTATCTGCTGCAACTGAAATATTTTCTCTGTATTCAAGAAAAAAATTCACAACCATTTTTCATTCTGCCTGACATTGGAAAGTTGGATTGGATTTCCTATTTCGTGTCAGTCAGGATTACTAAAATCATCTCTATGCGGTAAATGCCTGAATGACAAGAGACATTTTCAAGAAAATTTTGTATTGCTTTCCTGAAGCTGGTAAGAAAGTGTAATGACATGGGTTGAAAAAAAAAAAAAAAACACTCAGAGGAATCAGCTATAACACCTAAAGCTACACATATTCCACTTGCCAAAACATTCACTGACTTCTAGTCTAATAAAACTAAAACTGAATGATGAGAATTGCAGTTTGCAGGCCTGAGAACACAATACAAACTGTAAAGTTGAAGGTAAGATACCATTACTAACTATCTAATGCAAACCTGATGACAGCAAAGTAAAAAGTAAATACAATTTGCATTTAACACCAGAATAATTTTTTGAGATTTGTTGTTTTAACTTCACAGAATTGTGTAATTAATCTATCAGTCTGGCTGCTTGTTAAGTGGACAACTGTTTTCTGTTGGATTTAATTGAGAATGCTTCAGTTAATTTTCTGCAGCATGCTGTCTTGCCATAATCTCTTACCAGACACCACACTTAAAATAACTAAACTATCTATTTAATCCCTTTGTCAGAGCAAAAGCCAAAGACATGAACTACATAACAAAGAGTTTTGATGCAAGATTTAGAGCAGAATATCCCACTGCCTACAAAACATAAATCAGGAATGAAGTGTTCCATATTAACATATAAAAAGCTGCGAAGTTCACGCATAGATTCAAATGTGAAAGTTATACCAGTATGTGATTTTCTTAAAAGTGTATACTCCTCAAACTGAAAGTCATACAAACACACACCAGAATTCAGTTCACAACAAAGGCATCTTCATTAGAGATTGTTCAGTTCACATGAGGATGAAACTGAATATTAGACATACACTCACCAGGTGGTCAGAGAGGCATCTTGAAATGAATGCTAATGTCACTCTGTATCAGCCAAGAGAGAGGCTTATACCTCCAAGCTGCACCCCAGAACAAGTGCAATTAGGCACATCAGTCAACTACACCAATGCACTAGATGCCTCCTTCCTGCAATACAATGTGCTTAGCCTCTCTTTTCCTTCCGCGTATTTATTCACAGTTATAATTAGTCCCCAACCAATCACTATTTTCTCATCTCAGAGTAGGATTTCCCAAGGATATACATTCCAACACTGCCTCGAAGCATAACTGCATTATGCCAAAGCTTCATTTGCTATTTTTAATCTGGAACAGATTCAGTGAAGACATTTGGCTGTAGACGTTCACATTTCCTTCAGATTGGATTTGGATAGTTGTCAAAATAATACTGGCGATGCAATTAATGTTTTTTTTTTGTTTGTTTTAGAAATTGACAGCTGTGCACAAATCACATTGGACAAGGCTTTATTTGTGCTTGTTAGTTACAAATAACATACATTATTAGCAATAACATTATGGCCACCCACATGTCACTAAATAGGTGGCCAATTTTTTTGTCCTAAAAAGATGTCTCCAGTCAAAATTGAAAAAGAATGTGTAAAATTATGAAGGAAATGCTTAATGCTTTCAGTAATCATTTATAAACACGTGGCATGATCTTTGGGTGTTACTTATCAAGTGTGCCACAGCATAATTAGTCATTGATCTATGGAGGAAAAAACAAATTAATCTCTATGATTTGAAAATGAGGTTGAAAATCTACTTTGACTTAATCTCTGACATTCATAATATATTTTTAGTCTGAATGACAGAAAACTTTCTTTTCTGTGGAGAAAATAAAAAGGACTTTGTGATTTAAATTTTAGATCACACAAGACCATGAGAGGTGATACTCTTGTTAAGCAAATTTTGCTCTCTAATTTTCAATGCTTTCTTAAACTTAATGACAACTTGTATTTCTGCACATATTTGTCTCTAATTTCTTAAACCCGCTGAGTAACATAATGTCTGAAATTTCTACATTTTAAAACATGTAGTGTGCCCAAATGTAAGGCTGTCTCAACTTGTTTATTTGATAATCCAATATATGTTATCAGCCATCTCATTAAGACAGCTTATTACTAATTAAGTTTTATGAACCTTATCAGTCTGCCAACACCTGTCCTTTCTTGTCAGTAATTTTTTATGAAGTCATTGCTAACAGCTGATGTGTTGCAAACATGGGTGTGAGATATACCATGTGAGCTGTGATCACTCTTTCAGAGCTGCAGCTTAAGTTGCTTGTTTGGGAAAGCTGTTGTTAAGCAACCATCTGGATGAAGTAGATAGAAATCATACATGTTTTTACCACATGAATCTGTACAGGTCTTTGTAAGTTGGGTTGAAAGACCATTTGTTGCAAAGTTGCTGCTGACTTTTTTTTTCCTTTCCATTCCATCTGCTGCTCTCTTTCTCTCTCCATCTGTTTGATTTGCTCCAGCAATCAGTCCACATCAGTCATGAGATGTGCAGGCAGAGCATAGAAATGAGGAATGCTGCACAAGAACCACAAGTTCAGTTTGATAATGGCGTTTATAACCCCAAATGTACTGGATTCAGACCCCTGACACAAAACACACTGTTCATTTAGCTTTTCTATGTTTTGAGACAGCATTCTGGGCACGACATCTCAAATTATTTCATGAAATTCCTTTTACAAGTACCAATGTAGGTTTTATTATATGGCTCTGCACAATTTTATTAAGAGTTAACTACCCAAGAAACAATCAGCATTTGTTTTCAGGCAACCAACAGGTAAATTACCCATCATCAGTGTTATCAGGGAAGGTGAACTGGGGAAATTGAACTTTAATTATTTATACCAAGTCTACAGCTTTCACCACAAACCTGTCAGAAAAAAAATAATTAGCTTTAAAGTTATTTTCAGCATGTATACACCTCCTTGTGTCTTCAACTGAAGGTGTATTACATATAGTAGATTGAGAAGTAAATTAAATGTACATTAGTAATTGTACTATTTAAAGAGTACTTGCCAACATGCGATTACAACACCAACTACATTTAGCAACATATGGGATAAAAACTGTCCTTTTCAGGGGCAAAAAAATCTCATGTCTGCCTAGGAAAAATTTTTAAACCCTTTACAGATACAATACCAGATAAATATTGTGATTTTTAGCATCTCTTGAAAAGGTCAGCTAATTTATGAAATGCCAGACGATGAACCCCTTCAGCAAGTTACACTTTGAAGGAGGTCTCATTTCAAATAACATCTCCATGTCAATCAGTTCTTGTAGGTTTTCTGAGTAACCCACAATTGTCTCCATTCTGATAATAGAGAGTAAGTTGCACATTCATCTGTTACAATAAACCACAAGGCCATGTTATTTCAAGTAGAAAGCTTTAAAAATCCAACACTTTACTAACAAACATGCAAAAAAATCCAAGCAAGCCAAACTGGAGTGTGTCTATAAAATCTGAAGGACACAAAGTTAACATAAACTTTAAAGGTGCTGCGTTACAGTGCTACATCAATAAACTAACTTTATAAACTCTGAATAGATTGATGCACAGATAATCTGGCAGTATGTAACTTTTTATTTAAAGAATTATTTTTGGTGGTAGCTTTCTTACACATGCCCAGTTTGGTTGACAGGTCTTTGGGTGCACTGTACATTGCCTGAAAACTATTTCTATATCCAAGTATGCAAACCTAAACTACCAAACATACCACATAAAAGCAGTGTGTTTAGAGTGACTGCCATATGTATTACATTTCTAAATTTTGACATTTCTTTTACATGATTTTACGGGGCACACGTCTAAAGTCTGAAGTCTTATTTTTGCAACTTAAGTACAACTTGAGTAAGATTCTCAAACTCATTCGTCGTCTCTGGATCCATCAGTATTTTATAATTGCCTGGACTTTAACACAACTCATCTTTCCTTGAGTCACTTCTTTTTTGATTTTTAATTGCATTTTCTTAATGGCACTACAATCTGGGGTTCCTGGCTGTCACTTTAAAATGTGTTAACTTAGATAAAAACAAAAAAACATTCTTGCTTGATTCCATCCTTCTGGAAATAGACAGATCATCACCAAATTGTGTCAGGATTACTACAGAGACTTGCTCGTAGTGGACATTCCTATCCCTATTCTTGACAGTGCTGTTGGGTAGAGCAGTGAGAAGATCACTCCTTTAGAGGAGAAGCAAAATCAAACATGTATTGTATCAGATTGCTGTCGAGACAAAACATAGCTGCAATCACTCACTCGCCTTTTATCCTTTGAATAAAAGACTTTTCAAATTTCTCAAACATTTGGACAAAATAGTCATATAAGAAAGTAATTTTTGTTGCACTTTACTTCAATCAATGCCATTTTCCAAAAATATTTGCTTCGCTGTAATTGCAATGTGTACTCACACCCACCTGTTGCTAAGGTGGGTGTGAGCATTACCTGCTAATGCATTACCTGTTGCTAATGCTGATCAGGCATAGCGCTTATGGCAGCAACATTCATTGTTGCAGTAGAAGGACACTCTTTCATGTCCTGGGGTCAACTGTAATTGAATCTCTCAACTTGAAAAAACGTGATGATGTGCAAAATTATTCTTCCAAGTGCAATATTCTTACTCTAGGTTTTCTTATATGTGAGGACACTTCCAAAGAGTAAAGATAATGGTTCATGCTTTTGTTAACGTTCAGAAAACTATTATGATATGAAAGCCCGGCCACAATTAAGCAAGAAAAACATATTTGAACTAAAATCCCAGTACCTATTATATTGCAATTAAAGTCTGCACAAAAATCCAAGGCGTAAAATTTTTTTTACCTCACAGAACAGAAGTTCAGAAAATTACTCACAGTCAAGAGCGGCAGCAGTGGGTTGGATCAAATGAATACATTAAAGGAGGAGATGTGACAAGTCACTTCGACGCATGGAGTGCTCCAGGTTAATTGCTAAAACCTGTCACTTTGTGTGTAAATAATGGAAGAAGCATAGTGATTAACACAACCAAGCTGTTAAAAAGATAAACTGTGGATGACTGCTCAATTATTTACACCTCCCATTAGTCCACTCCATTTAATATAATTACCTCTGGATGATGATCGTGGAAAAGCAAACAAACTAATTCTCTGAGATCATCATGGCATTCTTCTTCATGTTACAGGTTGAACGAAAAATTCCATCCAGATGCTGAATTAATAAAAAAGGGACAAACGCTGCCAATGTGTCTGAAAACCTTTCAGACCCAGTATGAAATAAAACTGTCTCCAACTGTTCATCTCCATGAAGACATCAAATATTCCTCCAGCATGTGGACATGGCAGCCTGATGACCAAGCCTGATCTCTGATTTGCACCTCTGAACAGGCAACTGGAAAAACTGTGCACCTGCAATCATGATGTATGCATATGGGTTACATCTGCTATTTGCATTTTACTGCAACAGTAATCCCTCCCAGCAGAAAAGGTTATTACCCCGCTTGTCGGTCAAATTCTGCTCATGACCAAGCAGATATGATTTGGACATTTATTTATGGTCACAAAGGAGAGAAAATCCATCTGGGTTAAAAGTAGAAGCAAAGCAAGGCTGTAAATATTCCTATCCATTACACAGACACAACTAGGAATTTGACATAAAAAAAAAACCTAAGTATTGCAAACATGCAGCAATACAACAGACAAGTACATCAGATATGAACTGTTGTTCAGAAGTGGACACTATTCTGTAAAAATGCATGGTTTCTGTGATGTAAAAAAAGGGGAAATTTTATTAAATGTTTGCACTTATGTGGCATTTATACTGTACAATTAATGAAAAACCTGCAATTTTATTTAAAGAGAAAATCATAAAGCATAAAAAGGTCCAGTAATCAGGGTGCATTAGTGAGCTCACACCTTTCATCCATTTTAGTGCATCTGATTAACCTGAAATAAATTCCTGCTGTCCAAGTAGGATTTTCTTGACATTTACTCATTTTCATCTTTCAGCTTAAGCCACAGTTTGCAGACAGGTGATAATAGATCATAAGGACCTCATTATCAGTGGAAGGATATAAAAAAGTGTTTCGTATAAGCATTGCACAATGGATTCAGTCACCAATATATTGAACAAAATTTGGAACAACAACCTTTGTTGGAGATTTCTTCCCACAGTTAATGAAAAGGCAAGACAAAGACAAGTTAATTTCTAAAGCACCATCCATGCAAAAGCTGATTCAAAATACTTCACAGAAAATCAAAAGAAGATCACTAAATTAACAAAAGGCTTAAAAGTTAGTAATGTTGAAATGGAAAAGAAATGCTAAAAGGCATATTTAATCTTCAGTCTCATGCTTCAATCACTCATCAGTGCATAAAATAGATTAAGGAGATTTCCAGGCTGAAAAACACACTGAAGGAGCTGCAGGGATTACTGAAAGGTTTTGTTCTACATGTGACAACACCATTTTGTGTTCTCCTAAGGACTGCAAAATCCTTTTTATTTTTGACAAAGGTTTGTGGGGTTACTATCTGGAGTTTTGTGCACAATTATCAGGCATTATTATTAATAACATTTTGATGCTGCTGTCATATGTATGTGTATTCATACAGCATAGTCCATGCTGTATAAACCTGGTTGCTTATTTGAGTTTATTGGTTTGACAAGTCACACCTAATGTTAAATGCTGATAAAACTGTGACATTTCTAAAGCAAAAACATCAAACTGGTCTCAGAAGTAAACTGTGTCTAACATTGTATTCTCTTTTTTTTTTTTTTAAATCACAAACATGTCAAAATGATGAGTAGAGTGGCAAAAGCAAACTTGTATACTTTTAGACTTATTAATAGCGTTTTATCATTTCATGCTGCACATTATTTCAGGCATTCATTGATTTTTTTTTGGCATCTAAATTACTGTGTAACCTTTAGGTCACAAGCAGTTCCAGTAGCCATTAAGCTGCTTAACATGATTCATAAGCGAGCAATTAAAATCTTGGACAGGAAGCCTGTTAGATTGCATCACTGCTATATTCCTTAAAAAATTGCATTTGATACATTTTAAACATGTAACAGAATGTTCACATTTTTAAATCTCAAACTTATTTTTAAATATTTACATGCTAAGGCTTCTTGGGTGCTCTGTGACCTTTTGGTTCCTCTGAAAACAACAGGTTCAGTAATTGTGAAGTGCTTTATGTGAGACCTCTCTGGGATAAACAGCATTTTCTCAGATTTAACATGTGAAGCTTCCATCAGAGGTAAAATTGAACTCTGGCTGCATGCAGTTCAAGTTAAAGCTGAAGCACTGTCTTAAGAACTGACGGCCACTGTCATGAATGATTGCCAGATTTCTCTTCTTGATGGAATTGTACTTTTTTTTTTTTTGATGCAATTAAAGCTGCTGCATGTAACGTTTTTATTATATTTGTTAAAACTGTCATTATATTCTCACTATATAGTATGAGACAAATTATCTGTGAAAAAAAAATCAAGCTCCTCTGCCTTCTCCTTCTGGTTCTATCTGCAGGAATAGACCGCTTGGCTAGAAACAACCAATTAGAGCTTGGATGAGGGCCTTACCGCTGTTAATCATGTTCCTGCCCATACTACCCACATGCTCCTCCTTACTTTCTGCTAGCCTAAAACTAGTTTCACAATGCTCAGGCTAGTTAGCATAGCCACCAGTGACAACAGATAAATAGTTTTCCTGAAATGGTAGCACCATTTAATTAGCACATTGTACAGTATATACACATGCTTGATTGACAGCACTATGACAATTCTGCTCACACAGATATTTCCCAAAAGCTGACTTTTGCCAGGCAGTGTGGGATCTGCCAAGTGTGGGATCTTTATAGTCTATCTCATACCAAAGACTGACTGCATTATGATATATGAATTAAAGGATGACTTAATAAAGCAGAAATTTCCAGAGCACCTTTTTTTTTTTTATGTTTTATCTCTAATAAATGTGTTTTGAAATTGAATTGTACAGGTTATGCTGTACACACACATACATTATTGTACAGGTCAAATTATATGTGGAACGGTTTCGAATGATTTATCATGGTCTAGATTGCACGCACCATGGAGAGTCATTATTATCTCATCAATAAAGCGCAACATTTCCACTCCAAGATTATAGCTCGTCTCGAAGCAAGCAGCATAAATATTCACAGCAGATTGAGTGAGCTTACTGTTGATCTGAATAGTGTTGAATTGAAAGCAAAACTGACTAAATGGTGTAGTGCTTTAAAGTATTTGCATGTAAAACCACACAAGTGTGTGTCATATTTGCAAGGAAATGTACCGTAATTTCCGGACTATAAGCCGCGACTTTTGTCACACGCTGTCAACCCTGCGGCTTATACAACGATGCGGCTTATTTATGAATTTTTTTCTAATGGCCGCCAGGGGCGCTCGAGCAGAAAAGGTAAGAGTGAGACAGGGGGAATATATGTGTCGAGGAAGACGCAAGTTTA
>CAEGAG010202019.1:0-27557 GCA_903067065.1 Brachyrhaphis terrabensis
CTACCCCATATGATCATTTTCTCCAAATATCAGATTTTTCCTGCAACTACAACTTAATTTGAGCCTGAGAGGGTTAATATTTTGACTTTGCTTCAAGACACAACTATTCCTTCAAAGGAATCACGCGATTTTAACTGTTAGCATCATACACAATGCATCTTTTAAGAATGGCGGCAAATCCAAAGCTATTCATTCAGATTATTCAAGCGATATGCGCAGCTTTAGAACAGATCAAAACAGAAATAAAAGGACTGATTGCATATTCAGTGTTGGCAAGACATAGGGGGGGAGCTAATTTGTAAGAGCCATGTTTGTCCTTGCTTTCAAATCAGAGTAGCTGTAAAAGCAGGGAATGCAAGCACAGCATAATGCTACATTTTAATCAGCACAGCTTGAAATGGCCTCGACTTAGAAGAATAAAGACTGTATCTTATTTAGGCAAAACCCCTCCAGCTTCACTGCCTATCTATGTCTGGCAAGAGGAACAGTTGGATAGGTTCAGTAAGTGACGAGAGATGTCTTGAAGGAAAATTTAATTACTTTTCTTTACAAGATGCACAGTTTTATTCAGCGGCAATAAAAAAAAAAAGTTCCCTTTAAATCTTTTTGCTATGGTTCTCTCCCTTACTCACTCTCTCTCTGTTTTGTCCTTCCCCTTTCCTTTTCTCTATTATCTCACTGAGGTCTCTTGCCTATAAAAGTGTGAATCATCTGAAATTTTTTTTCCCCCCCATATTTCCTTCTTCTGTCATTGCCTCAGGCTCAAACTCTAACATGGATTTAAAGTAACTTTTTGATATTTTAATTGGTAAGTCTTGTGGTTTTATTTCTGACGATGTGTGCTACAGCTCATTTCGCCAGTATCTATGTCTCTTAACTTTATGATCTATGCAACTTGGAGAAAACACTTTGCTAGTCCTAAAACATATTGATCTCCCCAACAAATCTAAACTCTTGGATGAGGAAAAAGTGTGTTACGCATCCAAACTTTTACATTCTTTTTATGTCCTCCCCTCTCATCCACATGTCACTGTGGTACACCTGTTCATGCCCTCTAGTAAGCAGGTGAGACCCAGTCTTCCTGCCACGCTGACCTTCAAGCTGACAGGAAGGATGACAAGAAGAAGCAGTTTGGGGCTGACCCCAAACCAGCAATCGGCTCGGTAACGGCAGGGCACTTGCTGCCACCAGAGCCAATTAAAGTCCGGGCAGGCAGCTGCACACTGTGGACCAGAACCGTCAACAGGGTTAGCTGCTGTCCCTAATCTCTTAATACCTCAGCTGCATCTGCAAGGTGACCCAGTGCCACTGCAAGATGAAATGCGCTTACTCTACACTCACCATGAAGAAGGTGGGAGAGTATTCTGCAGTCGCAGCAAGTGTTGCAAAGACAGTTATGTGCATATAGAGCATGATGAGATGATATTAAAGTGAATCTACTCACTTTGGATCCTGCATGGGGTAAATGACATAGTACTATAGTTGCCGAAATAGAAAATGTAATATACCTTTTTTAAATTACCTTGCATTACAGGAGACAGACCTAACATTTTAAGCTGCATGGACTCAGGTACTTTTCACTGTCAGTATACTAAAGGCCATAGTATATTATAAATAAACTTTTCCTTTGCACTTGTATTCTCGGTTGCAGTTTGTTATAGATTATTTTTCATATCTGAAACGGAGAGTTATACCAATATAGAAAAAAGCAAGCACAATGCCACCCTATAACTTAGCTGGAAGTTCAGGATGGTACTGCTTTGGGACAGCGCGGCCTGGTACAGGCGAAGTACACAGAGCGACAGAGATGAAGACTTAGGTTTGGGAGCACTGGGGGGAAAAAGTGGAGTAATGAGCAAAGAACAAAAAATAAGCAGCTTCCGATTGTTTTTCTATGATATTGCTGACTACAAAGCCATGTGTAGTCTTTGTTAAATGAAGATACCAGTCATAGCAGGATCAACAACAGACTTGACCCTGTCATCTTCCAAGACATTGCCAAATTGGGCATTTTTGAAAAACTTAAAAAAAGATTAAAATTTTAAATTAAGTAAAGATTAAATGAAGAGCCATTTGGGAGCTTAAGGACCAACTCCTCTGAGGGAGATGTGCAGAAAGAGTTCAATGTTTCAGTACAGAACAAATTGGTATCACCGGGGGAATGACGTTATGTATGCTACATCGAACTCTGGTATCCATGCATAACAAAGTTACCACAGAAGACATGCCAAAGCCTCCAGCTCAAATCTAAGTTCATAAAGTGATAATCTTTCTGGCAGTTTTTCCAATGAGGTATAGGAATTCAGGAGAAATGTTGTCTGACAGACAGTAACTTTGAGACCTAACAGTCCTGATGACATTTTGCGGTTAGAACATGCAGTCTGACTGCAGTTCATCATACCAACGAATGACAGATAGTGACAACAGTAATTCACAAACCAGAGATTTTGAAAGGTAGACATAATTTCTGCTCCTGTTCTGACCAGCATTTTACATTTTATGTGGACAGATGCAAAAAGCTTATTTGGCTAAAGAAGGCATTTTGAGACTAAGTTTATGTACAAAATCAAACATCTTGTTCTAATAGAGGACATTATCTGTCATTTCTGTGTCATGTATTATGTGTTTATGGTCTTCAGTTTCTTTCTAATGATTGAAAAAAAATCTAACCACTCATCTGCTAAAAAGACTTTAAAATGCATTTATTTATAAGATTTTAAGGTTTTCAGGCTCAAATTCTAATTATGGCATTTAACATTGACAGCCTAATAAAAGTTCAGTAAAATTTAATAAGTGTGAATCATCAGTTTACTCAAACGTTGTAGAGAGCTGACAATCAAATTCAGACATAAAATGAATCCATCAGAAAAGATTGAGGTCTCCTCTCAATGGCTGTGTTTTTCCTCCTGCCAGAATGTTAGTTGCTACAGCAAAAGCATCAGTATGAGGAAACCGCCTCACTCTAGTAGGTTGGAGAGTTGAGGAAGATGATTATCTAACCAAACCTCAGAGGCACAAAATATGCAAATATGACATATGTATCCATAGTGACTTGAGCTTAAATGTTCAGTTTGAAGACGAAAGTTCTAGTTATCCATCCTTCTGTCACACTCTTTTAGAAAATAAGTTTCCAACTGCTGGACTTCAAGCTTTGTACCTACAGATTACATCTGTTTGAAGACAAACTTAGCAATTCAGTTGTGACAAAGTTTTGCCCAGGAGGCCTGAAAATGTCTGTTCATTTATAAAAATTCAAACAAAAAAGTGTATATATATATATAATTTGTATTTTGCAGGAACTTTCAAGTGGCTTTTGAAAACTCTAAAAAGGAGAAGCAAATTACAACATCCATGATACCAGAAAGGTAAGCCACCTATGACTGCATTCCAGAGCATTAACAGCTATACAGATAGCTTTTAATTAACAGACTAAAACCCTGCTGTACTTTAAATTGATTGCATCAGAGTGGATTTTGACTTCAACATCCCTGATCTCAGGCTTATATATTTTTGTGTATTTTTCCAATTTATTGTGTTTTCAACTGATAAAGCTTAATGTAATATATTCAGCCTGAATCTCTCTGTGGTTTATTGTCCTTCTTTCTGATTTATTCAGAGAATATATTTGCTTATAAACTCTCGGGAGACCAAACACAAGGAAAAAAAAAAATCTAACATTAGAGAGACATTTGGAAATAAATTACAACCTTTTCCTAAAATGTGCCTCAGAATTGATGTTAATTACCTAATGGATTCCAGGGAAAAGCAAGGCGAAGCTTTAAGGTCATCACTAATGTTTCAAGAGTAAGGAGTGATTATAAAGTTAAAAACACTCATGTTTTTAGTGGAGTAGTCATTTGCATTTCTAAAAAGTAAAAAAAAAGTTTCAGCATAAAAGTGAAATAACCAACCGTCTTTGCTCAACTGACAGTATTTTTTTCAGATTTTCTTTTGTATACTTTTGCTTTTTTTTTTTTTTCCTTCGTTAAGAATGTTTCTCATATAATAACTGACCTCATGTCATGTCAAATTTAAAATATTATTTAAATAAAGCTGAACATATTGTTTTAAATTTCTGGTTAGGTTTAGAAGTAGTGTGTCAAACATTTCAGTAAAAGGCTCTTACCTGTCAAGTCATCACAAAGTATCTTTATGATTCATAAGACATTAGGGAAAATATTTTGTAAACTGCTGAGACAAGGTGGAACTTTTGGAAGGATTGTGTGCTTTGGACAACAATCCAAAGCACACCAGGAGGTCTGCCACAAAAGGATTTAAAGTAACTAAATTAAAATTTTTGAGCGACTCATTCAAGGTCTAGACTTAAATCTGTGTGAGATGATCCAACATGCCCTTAAACAGCTTTTTTAAGCATGAAAACTCTCAAAGGTGATTGACTTTCTGAATAAATGTCTATTCTTAGATCAGAATAATTTACCTGTGACAAAGAAGCAAAAGAAATATGTAAGGGAATGCTTCAGTGGGATGTTTAGATTTGCTGTTGTAGGTAATGGCATCCATTTCTACTTGCATGAATAACATCACCCACATTAGATTGTATTTATACTTGCAAGTACACTTTGTCTAAAAGTAGAAGACAAACTTCATTGATGTAGAGCAAAGACTTTCGAAAGTGTAAAAAATGTCAACCCAGAATAACTAAGAAAAAGTTATTGGTATTTGTTTTTAGATACTGTATATCTAAGTAAACCTGAATGATGGGTATATTGTAGATGGCCAATAGACTGTGATTGACTTGGATAAAACATTACTTGTTTAGATTTGTCTGCATTACATTACATTGTTCACATAGCAGTTTTACATGTTTAGTTGCAGACTGGTAAAGAGATGTGCTTTCATTGCACCTCCATAATTCATCATTTGGCTGTATAATTTAAAAAGTTCCTGGGATATTTACTAATGCACAACTCAGTTTTGTGTGGCATGTTGAAGTGTTACATCTAAAAGAGGGTTACTAGGTTCACTATTAATTTATCCAACAGAAACATAAATGAGGAGCTGAAATCAATTAAAAGTAAGTGTGTTTATGCATTTTTATTTCTGCAGATGTTTAGGGACTAAAATAAGTCTATGACAGTATTGGTTTGCTGTCATTTGTCTTGGTCTAAAAATACCCAGGGGTCAAAATGCTGAAATACTGACAACTCGGGTCTGGAAATTCATTGTAAATACCTTGCTTGTCTGCATGTGATGAGTTTGGGGCTTTAGGGCTGGCATTGTGAGACTTGAGACTGAACCTAATGTTACTGAAACCTGAATCAGTGAACTGGAGGTCTCATGAAACCCTGGTTTTGTTAGTGGCAGCTTTTTTCTTGTGTTGAGAGATTTGACTGCAGCATTGTCATACTAAAAGAATAGGGGAGTGTTCCAGGTTTTGAAGGTTCATTTGGGAGGGTAGTTGGCATGGAACTGAGATTAATTTCATCCTCTTTAGGCCCAGATGTATGAGGATACGTTTAAGTTGATGGCAAGCCACAGAAGATCAGACTTTAATGGAAGCTACTCACCACAAAGAGATCCCAAAGTCAATAGAGACACGGGCCTCACAAAAGCACAAAGAAAAGTTTCTAACACTTTGTCCCTTAGGTTAATGATAGCTTTTATTTTTTGAGAGGTAATGTCTTCCCTAAAGTTTGGTAAAAATAATCTGCAGCATAGGTAAAGCGCTATTGCTTGAAATATGCTTTTTGGAGAGCAAAAAAACCCCTGACATATAGGCAATCATGCCTGAAATGCTGTGACTGAGCATGTTTAAAAAAAGTGCTGCAGTTTCTAAAAACATAACATTTAAAGCTAAAGGGTGTTCTGTTTACTACCAATTTAAAACCTTGAGATGGGAGACATTATCTCATGTTCTGCTCTCTTTTTACCCAGAAGTTACCCCTCTGTTTCTCTTTTTGGTTAAGAAAAATATCAAAACAGCATAGTTTTTGTTCTTGATAAATTACCTAACTTCAAGAGCAAAAGCAGTAGGATTTTTACCACACCACTCATTATTTTTATTTTTTGCATCTAAACCATGTAGTGTTTAACTTTGCAGTTTCTATGAGATTTTTATTCAACCCCCCTTAACAAAAACTGTGTATCAGAGACACCAGAGTCTTGAACAAGATTTATATAATTTGATGCTCGTTAACTGAAAAAAAAAATGTTGGGAATGCAAAATTCAAATCCTGAAATAGTGTTACAAACTAAGGTGGCTCTACAAAAGCCTTACTCTCACAATTATGCAGAAAACATTGAATCCAGTACCATTTAAAGCCACATTAATCACTATCTAGATTTGATTACATTTTTATGTGAAGTACCCTTTAGTTTAATACATCAAAAGTTACTGGACTGTTTTACTTAAAACAGCCCGTATAAAGTTGCAGTTTCCCATCCTGTTTTTCTGTGCTTGTACTTCTCTATTTTGTCCAGATTTATGAAAGCAGAGGCAATGTTAAAGGTTAAGGTAAAGGGAGTCGGTAATAGACTTTTTCTTGTTTTTCTTATTTTCTCAAACAATAATCGCAGCAGTCTCAAACCGATCTGCTTGTATCAAGGGCAAACAGTATGAGTCCCAGCACAGGGACAAAGCTCACAGCATTCTTCACAATGGAAAGATGTAGAGTCTCCCAGCATGCACCTGTCCATCCATATCTTACAAGGAGTATGGTGGCCAGAGACCATCTACAAAGAGAAGCTTGTATACTAGCAGATCCAATTTTCACTGTTGTTCCTCTCTTGTTAGCTTTACTCATACATTCCAGTTACTGCAACTCTATCAAATATATGACTATTTGATCCATACTCAGAAATGAGTATGAATCATTTCTGAGTATGTAGTAACAATATAACGATATAAAGTAAGAAATTAAAGTTTTCAACCACGGTTAAAGAAAAATTCCAAATATAGTCAGAATTTAGGCACACATAATTCACATACAACCACCATTTTCAATGTACTTTACTGGGATTTTATGTGATAGATCACTACATAAAATAGAAGGAAAATTAAGTACTTTGTGCATATGTTCAGAGTCAAAGTCCAGATTTATCTGACTGAGAGTTTGACTCTTCTAATAATCTCCACTTTTTTGTCAGAGAAAAAATATGACCTTTTTTAATGACCTTCAAACCTAATCCCAAAGACCCTCTAAATTTCTAAAATCTTGCTTTGAGTTTAAATTGTGCATCTTATTTGTTTAATTTTGTCATTACAATGCTGTGCATTCTCTCAAAAACACCCTCAGTGCAGCACGTAGGAGTTTCGTGGAATAAAATAGAAAGCTTTGACATCTGTATTTCTTATAATTTCCCTTTTTCTTGTACGTTAGGGTGTTTAGATGAATGGTTGCCGGAGAGGCAAAATTAATCTTAAGTGTATGCTTCTCCCTTTTTCCTCTTGTCAGAGCAACATTTACCACTGACATGCCATGCCAACATAAAAGCAGTGATTACAGTGAAACTTTTAAAGGTTCATAGCTAAACCAGACAATTATATTAAGTGATTTCATGTCCTCATTTACCAAGAAAGTCCCTCGATGAGGCAATACAAGAATAAAGCAATAAAGGATAAATTCACATCCTAGGGTGAGTTTAAAGGGGTTGATTTAATTTATATCTAGTTACATATATCTATCTGGGGTGTCAATTATTTAAAAAATTTATTTAGATTAATCACTATGCCTAATTTTATTAGCTTGAAATATAAATTTGCATGCAGTTGTGCAAGCCCTTCTTACTGTACCACAACCAATGCTGTGAACTAGATATTTAATGATAACCCTAAAAGCTGCATTAAAATGAGACAAATTTAAGGTTGATTTATACTGTTTATCTTGTTACAGTGACGCATTTGTACACCAATGCCACTCTGAGGAAAGAGTGAATTATAATTTGAGCTGGAATTTCTTCTTAACCCATGTGAATGAATTCCTTTTTACTTTTGCATTTCAACCATTTCTTTTTCAAGGTGGGCTGATCATAGGAGATACTTTATAGAACTTCAAAACAAGATCAAAATTATACAAAGCCATATCACATATGCATACATATACTTAAAAGTGAATTTACAAAGTTGCAGTGTTCCTTAATGGTTCTTAGACTATGCCTCATTGTCTTAACCAGTTTGCTAAATGTGGTAAAAATCAAAAGAAAAGTTATCGCAAGAAGAATATCACAACTAGTTTTGTAAAGGATAAACTAGGTTATCATTAGGTTTGTGGATTGACCTTACAATATATCATTAGTCAATTTTTTCTCCTGAGTAGGTTGGATAAAATCTACACCAATTTAAATTCTGACCCTCCATTTTTGTTACCAAATTCTAGTAGTTATGTCATTCATTAGCTGCAAAAAAACGCAGTTCAAATGTATTATTAAAAAGCTACTACTGACTGGTGAAATGTTGTCTCATTATTTTTCTTTCTTATGAAGAAATATTTGGATACATTTGCAGACATTTTCTTTCTGGCATATTTTAGCATTTAGTTAGTCTCATGTGCTTAATCATCAAATGGTGGTCTGCTTTGTATTCTGTTATCAGTTTGGTGATCAGAGCACATTAGACGTTATGCAGCTTTAATAATTCAAATTGTTTATAGACCCATTTAACATTGTTTTTATTTCATTATTAACTGGAATTCATTACAGTGAAGATGGAGGGTTTCTGTTTTTTTTTTTTGTTTTTTTTCTCGCCACATAATTTTCATTCATGATTGTCCTCCGAGACAACTTCACACAAAGCACTGTTCACTGCTGCTATAAAATGACAAGCATTACTATGCGTCACAAGCGAGGCACAGTTTTGCAAGTGTAGCATAATGTGTCACTTGAGAGAAAATGAGTCAAGTTACAAGCTCAAAGTAGCCCACTGCTTCCCTTATCATTCTTCCCGTCATCAGAAACAAACTACTACATACAAACAGGAAAGACATTGAGACACATTTTGTGCTGTGGTATTTGCTTTTCTTTTAACAGTTTATTCCAAAGCAGTATATAAATAATGCAGGCTTATTTTAGTAATTTGAATTATTCATGCACCTGTAACTTCTTTCGTACATTTAAATTCAACATTGCAAAATCACAGAGTGAAATTGCTGTAATGTTTTGCTGGTATTGTAATCTGGATTGGAAATGTGGATTTTGGGAAGCGCAGGCTAATTCGCAGGAGTATGTTCTATGTATGTAAAACGTGTGTACTGAACACATATGTCTGACATGATGCCATTTATCCCTAAAGACTTCCACTTAGTTTTATGTAAGATGCAGTTAAGATTTTTGCTGATCATTATGTCATCCTCCGGTTTTGTTTGTTTTAATCAATATTTACAGCTTGGGTCATGTTTCTGCCTTCGTTCTCTTGTTTCATTTACTCAAGTCTACTGCTTCTCCCAAATGTCTGGTTTCATTTACTAATCGTCCCATCTACCTCTGAGTAAGTTATAGCTCACTCAGTGTGTTTAGTCCCAGGCTTATGTAACAACTTTAGAAAATGTGCTTTTATTTTTTACATGCACCTGTGAATGTTTATTTGTTTTAATACATACAGAGGAGTATTCTTTTTGACAAGTTAAGAAAATTTTTCTTAAATGCTAGAGCAGATATTAGTCACAGGGTTTCTCCATGTGCTTATCTGCTAGGGAAATTCTGACTCCTGTGAATGGAAGAGCTGCATGTTAAAGGGCATTTTTATTTCTATTTGTGCAGGTATGTGTATTTGGTTCTTTTCTTCTACAATGTTTAAGCTGTTTGTATTAAGGGCACAAAACATCTGGAATATGTGATTATTTCAGAGATTTTTTTTAATTTTACAAGAAATATACTTTTTTTTTTATTATTGTGGATTTATTTCAGAGAACAATAGTACTGTACTATCCTGAGTTGGTCCTAGGCTGCCTGAGAAGAGGGGGATTCAGACTCTTGTGAATGGAAGAGCTGCATGTTAAAGGGCATTTTTATTTCTATTTGTCCAGGCTTCTGCCAGCAACCTGCATTAAAGAACAACCAGCAACTCCTGTGGTCTGACTCTCTTCTTCAACTGAACACAATCAAGGTTAACCGACTGCATAAGACTAGGTTATCAGTAAAGAACACTAATAGTATACACCAGTTACACTTACAATTCCTCTTTATTAGATTAGTTTGTTTCCTTTTGATCATATCAGCAGAACAAATGCTTAGCTCTGAATTTCTGGTTCATATTTCCACATTTTCCTGTTATTGCAGCGCTTTAATTTGGTTATTTATTTGCTCATTTTGATGTTTATTGAAGTTTGTTTGCTGCGTCATTTATTAGCTTTCTACTGGTGAGCCCAGTTTTCTAATGTGACGGTGCATCATCTCACATCAGCAAAAGAGGAAGCTTGCAAACTTCAGAACGCCATCTGAAACTGAACTATGAAGTGTAAGGGTGTGTATCAGGTTATGGCGGGCTGTTTTGCTGCAGGATTGACTGGTGCACTTCATTAATTCCTATTGCATCATGAAGACAGAATATATATATATTTATTTTATTTCTTTAATTTTACTTTAGTTTTAACCTATTTTGTTATACATGTCCTTAATTTGGTGTTTTGTTGAAATTTACAGTAGGCCTTTGCTGCTATATAGACTTTACAAGGTTATGTTAAAAGCATGAAAATGTTAATACAGCAGAAGAGTGTAGAGAAGGACTATGGACTCAGAGTACACCAAAGCTATAATGCTCTTATTCATAGTAGTCATTTGAATATACTTATGGTCTTTATTTTTCCATTCGTTTTGCTTAATTAATCCCTAATAATACCTTACAGAGTAAAATAGTTTGTTGGGCATAATAAGCCTGTTAAGCATGTTATTAGGGTAAGACGTGCTGACTCGCACTCATTTCAGGTTTTCTTCATTTTACCCTCCTGGCATATCCTCTCTGGTTTGCTGAATTAAATAGAAAACATATTTTTGCCACAATATGCTGAGGTGTTTAATGAAACTATTGTGGCTATAATAGCAGGGGATTAAAGCTAATCCACTCCAGAAGTTTTGCTGACAAGGATGCACAGAAAAGCAGCTGCAAGTACAACAGCTACTATTAAGATGAAATTATTTAGAAACATTGATATATATTTATATATATACATATATTCATTTACTTTTTAAAATATGTACTGATATGAGGATGAAAGTTGAAGTTTTCTGCAACATTGCTGCCATGACATGTAGACATGTAGACCCCACTGGACATATTTTCTACATGGCAGTGAGGAACAGGCTTGAATGTAATCTTGGAGCTTTTTTCGTTTGACGGAGCAATGGAGCTTCAGGAACAGGGGCGTTTAACCATGACTGGCCCTGTGGAGATTTTGCTGTGGGCATATCTCATCACTGATGGGCCTTGGCTGTGTGGTGATGGCTGGGTCTGTCAATAGGACAAGGCTGCAGTCCATCTGACAATAATTCTCCTAAAACAAAATCCTTCTTCTGATGTTCCAATGATTTAAAGGCTATTAAAAACATTTGGAAATGTATCACAATAGAGATTTACAAAAGTGGATGTCAGTTCCACTCTATTCAAGTATTCTTTTAGCCATCAACTAAGAGCAAAGTTCCCACCAGTCCACTGAAAACTCTTGCGTTAGTCCCATGATTTATCATGATAAATTTCTTAATTTGATAATTTATCATTGTTACAATAAATTCCAACTGATGTTTAAAACCCTCCAAAATTGTCCACATTGTCAGGATTGATAGTTTTAATATTTTTTCCAATGTTTGTTCAATAAAAGCACCAATAAATACAAATAAATTTAAAAATAAAGTTACCTGAGTGTTTCTTTGTGACTGTACCCTTCAAGAAGCACATTACAAATGCAAATGTTTTATGTATGGATGTTTATGTCAGTCTCAGATTTTCATGCTGTTACTCACTTTTAAAATGTTTTTTTTTTTTTTTACTTTGGTGTGACAACTCAATATCATCACTGGCCCCCATTTAGCCCTCTTTAAAAACTTTCTGATTACACTTCAGCTCATAAGTCATAAAAACACATTTGACATAAACATTATTATTCAAGCATTATACTGACTATTTTGAATATGACACTAAATTAATACTGACTGGAGAGTAAATCATAGCCAATCTTGGTCAAATTGTAGTCTTGTACTAAGTTAGTTGGCTTCTGGCTGAATTAATTATTTAAGACAGAATTGCTATTCACATCATTGTCTTCACTTGAGCCTTGATGCAGAAGATGTTACTGAAATTGTTGTGATCTTTTTTACAGTGTCAACTGTTGTTTAATAAAAAATAATTTTCAGCAGCATGGACACAAAAACTTGCTGATTTTCCACAGAGGGTTTTTAGTTTTGTTTTTACAAATGATCTAACCATTTCTTAAATTCAGTTTTTGATAAAATGTAGTCTTCTGCCTTTTCTGCTATGAAAATGCCTCATCAACAAACGCCCTTCTGTAACACATTTTACAAGCACACTTCCTGTTAGTCATTTAAAGCATGTAGCACTCAGAAATGTAGATAGGATGAAAACATGTCCACTGTCTGGATGTACACAGGAGAGAGCTACACACTAAATAGATGCAAAACTTAAAAACAGAGTCCAGCCCTGACCAGTGTGAATAAAATTAATTAAATGAGAAAAATAATTCATTAGCATTCACTGAAATGTTCAGTGCAATTTATGTTTACACAATTAATGATTTCATCAGAGTGTTTCTGCAGAGAGGCATCACCATTGGTAACTTTGTCCTTAACAGATTTTGGAACCCTAAAAGCAAAATAAGATGCCTCAAGATTTTTTTTCCATATATAAATTTATACCAGTTTTCTCCTGCTTCAGCATGATTCCTGATTGGATAGGGGGTGGAGCTGCACATATTAAGCCCAGTGTGTCTCAGAGGGAGCAGAGACAGGTCACATTGTCTTTACAAGCAGCAGGATGGCTGACACGGTGATCTCAAACAGAGCGATTGTCTTCAACATCACAACAGCACTCCTCCTCCCTTCTTGTGGCACCAACTCAACTTCTAAGAGCGTGTCAGACAGAGAAACAGACAGCTTGACAACATGGCTTGCATCTCCTATCCTAAATCTTTCCACAATCAACCGCTAAGGAAAAAAAAAAACAAAAAACGAACAAATGAGAGGCAGAACTGAAAACGTGAAGTCAGCCTCTGAGGTAAGGCTGCCTGTGTAGGTGCCCTGCTAGTTAAACATAGCCAAACTGCCTCTCACATCCCCATTTAGACACAAAGTTTGTCACTTGGGAGGAGGTCGTCACGGTGACAGTGATGAGACGGCCCAGACGGCAGACATGCTGTCAGTGCTCGTTAAGGTCAGCTCATTAAAGAATGAAATAAATAAACCGGTAATGGAAAGTGTGAGACGGTGAAGGAAAACGTCTCTCTGCCTCTCCTCCCGCTCTGAGGAAGAATCCAGCGAGGGAGATGAATTGTACCGATTGAGCTGTAAAGCCCGCACGACGCAGCTGCATTTTCTGAAGCTAATGATTCTTTACAGAAAACGGATCAGAGCCGAGGCACTTGTCATGTGTCACGGAGTCATGCAGCTGCTCCCCCTCCCCACATACATACCAATCCGCTCAGAGGCTGATCACAACAGAGTTTTAGAGGAGAGAGTTGCAGAAATTCGGGGGTGGGGGGAGACGGTGACGCTGATTGATCATAGTCAGAAACATGGACGATTACAGATGAGAGGACAGCCATGTGCAGAGAAATGCTGCAGAGACAAGCAGATCTTTAAGATCTGATGTAGATCCTTCAGCTGTCAGTCAAAGAGAGCTAACCTGTTTTTTTTCCCCTGAAAGTGCATGCAACCCAGAACTAAAACTTTTTTACTCTGCCCATTCACTCGAGGTGAGAAAAGTTTTCTAAAGGCATTGCTTTAAATAGAGGACATTAAAAGTCCTGACAGCTGCCAAAAATATCACAAAACAATGAAATGAATGTTTACTTGTTTCACTCTACTGGCCTTGGAAACATCTGTTGGATTTGCCTCGGTGGCCACTGGCAAAATTTCAAATTGAATGCCAACGGGAATGATTGGTGTAACAAACAAATGCTGTGTGAATAAAAACAAGGTACTCAAAGAGGCATGGAACAATGTTCTTGATAACACAAATTCAATGTATCCTACTAAAGTATGCAGCTAATAACTAATTTTTTGCCCCTAATACTATTACTTCATGCTGTTTTTCTTAGTTGTACTAATTTGTTCCACTAATTCCTTCCCGTGTGTGTGTGTGTGTGGGGGGTGGTTACAAAACAAAAAAACATATGAACTTTATGTATTGTGCTTCCAAAGTGTGAAAACCTTTTGTAAATTGCCATTGTATGCCAGTTTACGCGCATCCACAGCACTGAATATACTTGGACTATAATTGAAGTCAAACTGGTCCAATATTTCCCCCCAAATAGTGTGTTTGTACAATTTTAGATGGATTGCATAAACAGTTTTGAGTAACACAAAATATTCAAATTGTCGCCTTAGTAAAATTTCAGGATGCAGTGTTTGTCTTAGAGCTGCTAGTTTTGGATTTTTAGTGCTTTCAGAAGTCACCTAATTAGTACAACTGGGTGTAATTTGTTCTCTGTCTAAGTACAGCTGTTCTGTGAAGGCCTCTGGGACTTTTCCAGAGAATAATAGTGAACAAGCAGCTTCATGAAAACTGAAGAACACAGCAGACAGGTTAGGGATAAAGCTTTGGAGAAGTTTGCAAAAGTTAGATTATAAAACAATGTTTCAAACTTTAAATCACAACCACCTGTATAATCAATCAGTTGAAAACTTTGGTGAAGGAATATGTCAGCAGGAAAATGTTTTGTTGTGAGCTCCACAAATGGGGCCTTGTGTAAAATGGTGACAAGGCCATTAGTAGAACTAGTTTATCCAGCTTTCTGTTCTTTACCCAAAAATGGTAGTCAAAGTTTATGGGAGGATGGATGGCAGTAGATACTCGGAAGTCCTGTAAAAACAAAACATGTTAGAGGTTGCTAAAGACTCGAGACTGGGGTGTCCGACAGACAGCAACCCCAAACATACAAATACAGGTTCAATGGGTTGGCTTAGATCAAAGCATTTGACTCTGTTTGGACAAAATCAAAGCCAACACTTAAATCTAATTGGAAATCTGTGGCAAGACTTGAAAATTGATGTTCACAAATGCCCTCCACCTGACCTGAATTAAGTTGAGCTGTTTTGTAAAGAATGAGCAAATATGGTAAAGACATGCACCAAAGTAGTGGCTAGTAGATAATGCACAAATGACAGTATTTTTCAGCAGACCTCTTGTGTTTTCTCCCACTTACTAATGTCATAAACAATCCGCCATCAGTCATTCCCTCCTTGTCTGTCGATAGTCCCTCCTTACTCCAAAGCTCCATGAAGAGAGGGAACAGTGATCAATTTCAGATATGGCCTGAAGCACAGGGTTTACCAACAAAACAGATTTCATGCACTGTTAAAGCTATTGAGTGGCCAGTGGATTAGCTCACACTTCACATTAACCCTGAAACTCTATGACAAAGGCCCATTTAACAAATGCCCCGCAACCTACATCGCCCGGGTCCACTTAGGAGCCGATAGCATCGGCTGTAATTGAGATACTTCAGAGACGGCAAACAGCAGCGTTTAGGAGACACAGATGTTTAATGCCGTGTAATCCAAACACAGAGGGAGGGCGCTCACACTACTGATGTCTGTTGGAAACATATGAATGCGATTAGTCAGGGCATCTATTGATTGAAAAAGTGCTTAGATTATTATATCTCACAGGTTGTTGTTTAATGTGTTGTGTGAAAGATCACAAGGCTTTCATGTTCAACTTTTACTGCTTCTGCCCATTAGCTATTTTTGATTCCTCGTTATATCCTTTGAATTTATGGCACTTAAAAGAAAGAAAGGAGAGCAGAAAAAAAAGCTGTGACCAGGGGTTATAGATTTTCCTTAATTGGATTTTCTGACTAAATAGCAGCTAATTATCCGAACACTGTCCACACTTTAAATGTGTATTTCAAAAGACGTTCTTTATGAGAAGAATGAAGACTATTTGCATTATTAATTTGTCTACTGTGATGAGATATTTGCTTTCCTTTAACAAAGCTGATGTATTGTGGAACGTTACACTGCCTGGGAAATATGACAAATAGTCTGCAGGATAGTTTTAGAGTGAACAACTTAAAATACTTTGCAACAACAGCGCATATAAGAGAACATTTTTTTACAGCGTTTTCAGGACACATAATCATCCATCACTGCTTTGTTACAGTAAGGACTGACTATGTAATTTGTTTGCTTTGTTTGCTGACAGCGGTTGTTTGGTGAATCTCTAGTTTCTTTGGAAAATAAAGGGGGGAAAAAAGTGAGAAGAAAAACTGAAACATTTTCAGAAACTCTATTACTTTCATCTCTTCTACACTTTGTCCCGTTGTGTCTTTACAATTCAGCATGCACCTGCAAAATGCAGTGTGACTATAGCACTGAATAAATGTAGTTCTCACTGCTGTTAGTGATGGTGAGTATTGCTGTTTGTATTAAGTGAAAGTATTTTTAAATTGTCATTTCTTCTGTTGGGAGTGGAAAGCCTAACTCTCTCAACATCTCAACACATTTACAATGAACTTATAACTTCATGTGTCTGTGCTTCACTGATTCATGAAAACAATTTAAACGTCCATCAGACTCATAGTTTAGAGGCTACACTTTTTGAATCATCCCATAAATGATAGCGAACCGCAACAGATTTATCCAAAACCATAACTGGTCCATGTACTCAGGTCTTATGTCTTGTGTTGTCAAATATATCACTGACGGAATGTGGATTCTGTGGGTTACATTACAATAAAATTGATGAACTTGCATGAGATCTACAAAATGTTCACATGATCACCTGCACAACCCTTCCAAATTACCATTTAATTTGACAAAACCAACATTTGCACTGACATTTTATGTTGAAACATAACAGATACGAGCCAGTAGTTAATCTTTCATGAATATGTTTCTACTTCTGAACATATTAGGCAGGACACATTATTGCAAGGTAAGCAGATGTGACAGTAGGAAAGAAGGACATAAAATAACTGTGATTATGCAGTCTTATTAGGTAGGTAAAAGCATAAGCAACTAAAACATTCAACATAAAACTGGTAGATGTCTTTTTACCTGTAATTACAGAGCAACATACATCTTTCATTTGTTATGCAGCAGTGTTTTAAAAGCATTGGCACTTTCTTATCAAATAGTTTAATGTCTCCCCAAGTAAAGGCTTAAAGTCCAGAGCTCACCCCTTGACTATTGGTACAATATACACTATATATACTTTGGATTAACATTTAATGTAGGAGTGTCCTGGACAAGTACTTGAGAGAAGAAATCCAACAGCTTGTCAATGCAGCCCTTTCCCAACACGCTTAAATCAAATGAATGGTTCTTTACCAGGCCTGTAAATGACCTGCTGATGAGGGAATTCAGCCATTTGATTCAAGTGTGTTGAAGAAGGGCTGCATCTTAAAGTGGCAGGATAGCACCTCTCAAAGACTAAATAAATAAAAATATAAAAATGGCATAGGGGACATTTCCAGCTACTTCAAAACTAGATTGTTCCATATGATTAGTAGCCAAAACAACCCACTCCGTTGTACCTTCCACTATCTTACAGCAACACCATAAGGTATAAGGCAAATAAACATCTTGGTTAATCGGGATAATTTCCATGGGCAACAGCTGAAAAGGTAGCAAGTGACTCATTAGGAAGCACATAAAATGGTGTTTATCAAGATAGACACTGGGTAAGAGAACAACTAGCCAGGTACAGCTTCCAACATAAAAATATTACACCACGTCTTTCATGCTTATCCTTATCCATTAAAAAGCTAGACTGGTTACTTACAGCTGCAAATACAAATCCAGCATGTACACTCAAAGCTACGACAAAGGTTGTGCTGCCGTTTGTGATTTTAAAAATAGGAATATCTCTTTGTAATCCTATAAAACCTGCTAGCAGTGCAGGTTACATCTTTTTGTGCAGATCACAAAAGTGACTCTGAATCTTGACTGTCTTCACAACAAAATTGAAAACCAACAGCACCATACCTTAAACTGGTTGTCAGCTATAAGGTGCAATCACTACAAATATATTTTTTGTCCCATGTTCAATTAAAGCCCTTAATGGACTTTGTCCAAGCTTGGGACATTTTGATTAACTGTTGTTTTCCTTGCCGATATGGTCATTGTTATTATTAAGTGTGCTAATTGTGTTGACTGGTGTGGGTTATGCCTTGACTGTCTTTGCCTGCTGTTGTGGACCACATTTTCCTTTGCGAGACAATTAGGAAAAGAACAATCACATTAAATGGTTTCCCAACATTAGGTGACTTTCTATATGAGGTGATAGTTTTGATCTTTAAGCTGAGGAACAACGAAGTCTATGAAAGAAATGCAGTTTTAAAATACCCATCTTTGTTTTTGGTACATTGCCTTTATTTCCATTCCAAAATAGATTTAAACTAATTTTTAAAAGGCACTGAAGACATAAAACCTTGTTTGCTTTTTGAATAGTTTCGTGAGATGAATTAGTACTGTGTAGAAAACTGAAGAGGACTGAAGCTGTCATTACAGTAGATGGTGGAAAGTTTCAATACTAACAGCATAAACAGTAAGCATACTCTTTTTATTCATAATTTTATATGTTGCGGTGCGGAGGACGAGCAACTAAGAAGTCTGTATTTTCAGTACTTTTAGATGCTCCAGTATGTTTTTTTCTATGACTTCTAAAGAAATCCATAATGTTCCAAATATAATTCTGTTAAATAGGGAAAACATCAATGTAAAATATATATTTTTGTAAAATTTGTTGCTCCATTGCTTGAGGCTTCCCATTGTCTTATGAGCTGCACTAATTAACTTGGGAAATGAATACATCTCACATATAAAGCTGTGCCAGTTTTTTCCCCCAAGATCTGCATCCTAAGCTAGAGATTACTGCCACTTTTTGATCTGTTCTTAAACACAGATTTGCATGTGCGTTTCCCTCTGTTGACATTTAAAAAAGAGAAGCGATTAGCTAAACCAGAAATCTCATTACGCTTTCAATGCAGTGGCTGTGTGAAACAGGCCACATACACATAAATGTGCACATTTACAGAATGGATGCATGTTCACAGTCATTCATGTGTAAAAAGAAGACAGACTAATTAAAGTGGAAAAAAAAAAGAAAAAAAATGTTTTGTTCAAAATGGATAGACTCAGACTGTGAACAGGTGCAGAAATAGTGCAGGTTCTGCTTGTGTGAGTGGTTATTGGTGACTGACTGGAATAATATCACAGACTATTCTGTCTTTATTTACCCATATTGATCTGTTTGTTACAATAGTCCAGACGACTGTTTGAAGGGAAAATTGAAAGCAATAAGGTCCGACACAGCTTGCTGCCTTATACTTGTCGCAGGTTAAACAGATGCTCTGCTGCTTCCATCCATAAACCACCTGTTCAGTGACTATAAACCATCCGTTCTAGCGCACCCCCTAAATGATGAGGACATAAATAGGAATTTTATTACCTGTTAATCTAAATTCAAGGACTTTTGATGGCCCCGCTACTTTGTTCAAGCTTCTGCTGCATTTCGTTTTTGCCATTCCTCATGAGCAAGTATTTGCCTTAAAACAGATGCTTTTACTGAAGAAGTAATGGCAGTTTTGTACCTGATTAACGTGAAAAGTGTTTTATTGTAATCAAATTTGATCAGTCAATACACCTATTATCGGTTTTCCTTTATTATTTGAGTTAACAGATACATTTTTTTTAAATATTATGTACCACAACACTACTTCTGCAGTTCTTGTGTTAAAACCCTTAATACAAATACATGTTTTTAGTATGTAAGGTCTTGGAAAAATAAAAGAAAAAGTGTCTCTTAATTAGTAGCTATAAATGTAAATCATTACAATGTAGCCTATGCTGATTTGCTGTCTGCCTTTCAAGTGAAATGTGAAAGTAACCTTGACGCATGATGCAGCGTGTAGTTGCAATAATACCTTTTTGCAGGTGAAGATCCTTCTCTTCAGTTCAGGGGCCTCCTACTTTGTGATCCAACTCAGCAGCTGGTGCAATAGTCACAGTGGTAAGATAACGATGAATATTCAGTTTTTATTGTGTGAACTATCGTCTCAGTCAGAAAAAAACTAAAAAGCCGGAGATATGAGTTGCTGAGTGTTTCCTTTAAGGTTACTGTAGGTTACTAATTTATAGATTTTCTCAAAATTATTTTGCCTTTGATTTATTTACTTACTTTTGGATATGGCAGTATTACCGGACCAACTTCTCTATGAGAGTTTAGTTACCAGTACACTGCCATGCTAATGTTCACATAATACATGAATTTTACTACAGATATAACACAAACTTAAGGATGTTTGGATTTTTAGGGGCAGACCTGACTGTTTAGGGATAAAGTTATGAGAAAGTTTAAATCAGGGTGAGGTGATAAAACATGAACTTGAACTTTAAAGATCTCACAAGCCACTTTTCAATCTATCATAAAAAAATGGAAAAAGTATATCACATCTACTTTGAGATAGCTACCCATCCAAACTTAACAAGAGGTCATTAATCAGCCAAGCAATTAATAGTTACCATAGTTACCACGTGGTAACTATGGAGAAGTTGCAGAGATTCTCAGCTCAGGTGGTGCTGTCACGACAACTGTTAGTTTTTTTTCTTCACAAACCTGGTCAATATGTATGACTGACAAAATTGATGAATGAAAGTCTTAAAACATCTGTGATCAACGATTGAGATGAGTAAGAGGAACGAAGGGGACAATTTTATGGGTCAGGGTGCTGGTTGCCCCTCTGTGGCTGGAAGAATAGAGCGTACATGGGAAGTGCAAGTGTATGCCTATTCTTATTTGTCTTTATGTTAGCCGTGAGTGTCTATATGTGCATGCATGAGGGTGAGAACATGTTTGTGTCTGTGTGGGCCTGGTTAGGTTGGCCACATCTGCTCCTGAGTAGCTGAAGGGTTTGTTGCTGTGGGCTCGTCACTGAACACCCCTGGTGTTTGTGCTCTGTGGCTGCTGGGCTGGTTCTCCTGGGGTTCCCTTCTGCTCTTCTCTGGGGTGGGAGCCAGAGGGGTGGTCTACTTGTCCCTGTGATTGATCTTCTGGGGGTTAATGATTGAACGTATTGTAAAGTGCTTTTGTGTCCTGTGGACTAGATAAAGCTCAATACAAGTCCAATTTATAATGAACTTCATTAAGAGTTCTCATATATGAAACATCCACCTCAAATAAAGCTGTGTTCAATCTACAAAAATCCCCTTTTGTCACAGGATGTAGCAAGTGACACTGTACATTTATTTAGGTAAGCAAATGCTACCCAAACATTTTTTATACTGTCATACTTAAATTTTACTTTCAATTTTATTTCAGTTTACTATTTTATGGTTTTAATGTTGTGTAGACTAAGCAGTAGTTTGTATTTCCTAAACTATATACTTTGCTTGGTATTAACTATCTGCCTCATAAATCTTGTTATTATCCTATCAACTCTTCTCTTTTCCCTCCCAGTGATTTGGCACGTCTCTCTCCTTCATTCCCACTTTCAATGATTGCCTGCCTTCCTACACATGTGTTTGTTTCCTGCTTTATGTGCTGTGACTGAGTAAATGCTGACATCCACACCTGTTTGCTAAAGTTCACCGTAAACCTGTCACACAATTCACTCACGCCTACACACACAAAACACCTGCAAAACCTCCTACTTCCCAGTGCTGGGTTCAGGTTTTATGTGTTTTTTTTTTTTTTCCCCTCCAAGATATGTGCAGCTGTTAAAAAAAAAACCAGTGCTCAATCTCTCCTACACATTCTCCACTCGCTGGGTTCTGATTGTCATGATTTTTGGCTGTCATGCATTATTCATATGCGCGACCTTGAGTCTTTGCACGAAGTTGTCCTGTACTTGTAGTGTTTGTTTGCTCCTATCATTAACACATCATTTCACAGAGAAGGAAAACATCACCCTGGGTCTCTTAGCATTAGCAACCCCACTGCCCACATAGATGTCACACAGCTGTAATTAGCAGTGAGAGGTACAGCCTCTGGTGGTGCTCATTGTTAAAGTCCCTGGAAAAACCATAGAAACATATTTGTTTTGCTACCGTTGCCGTTAAGCCTCATTATATTTGTCCACAAAAAGTTGACCTTTGGGACAATTTGTCATAATCAGAAATGTTACATGGTGATGATATGCCCATTGTTAACCTAAGGATGCATTATTAGAAACCTTAGGTGACGGAACTGGGGTAGTATTAAAAATGCATAAAAGAAAGTGCCAATAGAACATTTTAATGTTATAAGACCACTTGTAAAATTTGAAACATTTGCAACAGAAACTTTTCCCCATATTTTCCCCCAAAAGGTACATTATGTATAATACAGGCACATAAATATAAAATCTGTTCAGGGGTGGATAACTTATACTTGTAAAGTGAATTTGCACTGCTAGTGAAGGAGTTGATGAAATTATTGGTGTAGAAGAGAGGAGGTGGAGTAAACTGGCTGATTCTCATGAATTTAAAGAGGGTACTTTATTGGATTAATATCCATAAATGCTGCCGCAGTTTCATACGACTGCCATGTAGAGTTTCTTTTTTTTTTTATTTATTTTTATTTTTTTATTCAAAGTGGTTAGACATCCAGCCTGTTTTCATCACCATCTCAACCACCACAGCAAAGATAAAAAGATAAGTCAGAAATGAAAAACATTTAGAGGGTTTGCAGTCACTGCAAGAAGAAACAAAATCCTCTTTAAATCCCAGGGTTTTTTTCATATATGTAATATAACATGATTAATGTCAGCTAGTCTTTACCAAATTTCTAAATTATTTAAATCTAACCTCAAGTGTAGAGAAAAACCCCCACATTTTCCCAGTTTGTAAAATAAAAATAGAAATCTATGTATGCCCAATGATGTAATAACTTGTAAATCCACATATAGTAATAGGTGAAGAGTTTTAAGCTTCTCTTCTCTCAGAATTTACTTACCCTCGGGTTTGCGGACATTTGTGTCTCCATATCGCTCAGTGTGTAACTTTTATATTAAAAAAATGTTTCTTTTTTGTATATTTGCTAAAACTGTCACCAGTGCAGATGGGAACAGTAGAACTGGGAGGAGGTGGAGTAACTTGATATTTTTTCATGGATTTTCTGTCTCATAACATTCCATTGTGACATAGTAGCAGTTTTAACAAATATGTAAAAAAAAAAAAAAAAAAACTTTTTTATTTAAAGGATACATAGCGCAGCTTTAAGATAACACCACAATATTTTAAAAAAGACAGCTGAAATCTAAACTTTGATTAGGTCATAGGTAACCTGGCCATTGCTTTCCTATGCAGTTCCACTCGATTCTCATCAGCCTTCAGTGTGCCCTATGGGATTTGTCCTTATCAGTACATTAAATTCAGTTCATTATTTATATACGCTTAAAAGGTTTTCTGTTTAAGTAAACCCAGCAGATTGGACTGGGTCATTGACTTGCAGCATTCACTCCTTGTTTTTTTTGTTTTGTTTTTTTCACGCAACAGTTGAACTAAAAAAGAGAAAAAAAAAACCTTTGTTTTGTTTTTGCGCTTACTTCCATAAATCATTCACATCAGGTCGACCATTGGCATAAAGAAATTCAAAAGAAAAGAGAAAGAAAAGCTGTAAAGCCTCAATTTCACCTTTAGTAATTTTAATTTATATCGGTCAGTTTAATGGAACTTGAAAATATCTTTATTTTTACTGCTACTGCACAAAATTTTATCCTTGTGGTGTTTTCAAAATATAGCTACACAAGAAGTACTTTTTAGGGAAAAAAGGAGCACTATCATATAAACAATAGGGTTTTTAATGAATTTGCAAGACATTTATTTTGATCCATCAGTTGCATCTGTCTTTTAAAAAAAAATCTTAACTGTGAGTGTTCAAAACCCTAAATCTATAAAGTGAGCTTCAGTGGACATACATATCTTAACCAGTAAGAGTTTGGCCAGATCTCAGTTTCTTTGAGATCTCAGCTTTCCTCTGAGTGTTTTTTTGGTGTTTCCACACTGTCATTCAAACCTGACCCCCAATTTGGTTCAGATTTTTAGCAGTGTCACTGGCCTCTGCAAAGGGACTACCCTTCTAAGTGTAAGGCCTTTAACAGTGCTTGGGGGTTGTTAGGTTAGAGAAGGTCTGCCTCCCTTTCAAGGACAGTCCCCTTGAGGTTTTGTTTGGGGTCACTACAGAGTCGGCCTGCAGTTGGCTGTCTGTCCTTCGGCTAAGTGCTCTGTTTCATGTCACAGTGTGAAGAAGCCAGGGCCTGCTTCAAGTTTAAAAGCATTGGTCTTCTAATGTGACATGTGTTTAAAGAGGTATTCAAAATCAAAACACAGAAAAATTGTGTCCCAGTTTTTCAATAATTACGTTCATTCGATAATGTGGAGGTAACATTACACTACCATCAAAAATTAACAGTGCTATTCTGGATATTAATTTGTTATGGTGCAAAACATGTGTATCATCTGCAGAGCAAAACTCAAAGACCTGTGAAGATGCTGACTGAGGCTGGTAAAAGAGTATAATTATCCTCAGCAAAATGATTTGTGTGCTGACATAGGCTGAAAGGCCCCATAAAAAAGCTGCCCCATTATTCTGGATCGAATAGCAAGAGAGAGGAGCTCACACAAAAAGCTTCATTACGGACAAATCAGGCTAATTATTGAAGTATGCAGAGCAAAGACACATATTTCCTTGAATTTTCTGTTGTCTTTTGCCATTAACTATTATTGAAAACACTTTTGTCACAACATCATCAAATCTAAAACATTTTTGTTTGTGTCTTAAATTTAGTGTGGTAATTTGAGAAAGTGAGTTATTTCTGCTGTTTTATGTCTTGCTTCTCAAAAAGTCTATTCTAGGGATGATGCACACATTTTGCAACGATGATTCCTAAATTGCATGGTGGTTTAATATAGCAATGATCTTTATATGTCCATATAACATCTCCAGATAGCTTTAAATTTTAAGTTCCTGGTGCCAAGGTAGCTATTGTGTTCCTTCCTCTTTTGTCACAGACCGCACCTGTCATTGGTTTTAAGATTTGAAGCACTACAGGTAGGTTACCTTTGTTACTTTGTTATACTTGCTACTTTATTTCCTATAAAATTCTTCAAAGTATTCAGTCCCTGTGAACAAGACAGTCTAATGATTTCACTTCCTCCTTCTGTTTGACTTGAATTGCTCCTCTCTGCTGTTTCAAGAGTTTTCCTTAAACACGGTTTGTGTGCTTCAAAACATATTCTCTTGTTTTGTTGTTCACATTTAAAATGCTTTACAGACAAAATCGGCGTAGCAGTTTTTGAAGAAAGGCAATTCTAGTTGTAAAACTCAGCACAGTTGAAGTCCGCAATCTATTTCTTCTAAAGAAGTGGAAAGACGTTAACAAAACCTTTTGTGTGTTTGGCAATTTTTGAATTTCTAAGTGTTTTTGCTAAATAGCCGCTTTAGGATAAATTGAAAATCTGTTTTAATCAGTCTCTGTTGTATTGTAGAATAGGAAAAGTATTTGTTTGATACCAACACAACACAACTACAAAAATTAAAACCAACAAAGTATACAGAAAAGTAAAATATCTGCTATTCATTTTAGATTGTAAATACAAAAAACTTATGTAGATTCTAAAGTTAACATTTTTCACATAAAAATACTCCACTGACTTCAACACTAACACTCATTCCTACTTTGGCATGTATCTATATTTCTAATACTTTACTTTAATGGTGCAGAATTTTATAATAAGTACACCTAAACTTTATAAGCAGCAAAGAAAAATAAAATTCAGAAATGGTCCAGAGTGCAGACCCTCTGTACGAAGCAAAACGTAGAACAAAGGGTTGATTTTTAGCAGACTAGTAAGAAAGAGAAGACAGGATCATTTCAAATTTTTTAAATGTTATTAATGATATATTTCAAATATATATTTACTATAATTTTGATGAACATGGCTTACAACTAGTGAAAATCCAAAATTAATTTTCTTTGAAAACATGTTACAATTTTAGCATGCGACCTGCTTACATTTCTTCTCTTATATTCAAATCAGACATTCAACATGAAAAATGGTTCTAAGAATACTTGAGAGGCTATTAGCTTAATTAATTAATGAGGTAAATCCTTTAACTGAGTTTTTCTGTGTGGACAATTACTTAATTTTCAAATTTCAAACAAAGCCTGATTTTGTGAATATGAGAGATAAGGAATCAGCTGAAGAAATTCTAAGTTCATATGAGAAATGTTTGCACATTGTCAAATGTGTTGTTGGAGAGTAAATTGAAAGGGAACCATAGCAACAGCTATTAAAATTACGCTTTCTATTATTGGTTGTTATTGGCAGAAACACAATAATATCCTAAGATCAACATGGAATATGTAACTTCAGTGAAGACTCAACTAATTTTAAGTCCCCTCTGCAAATAGAATGCTCCACCAGTTGTATTTTGCATGAAACAAGAGCTGCATTTTTCAGTCTGAAGGTTTTCTGCAAAATTCCTTGATAACTATGGTCTAAAGATGTTGTTTGCAAAACACCACCTGATAAACTGATTTAAATTAATCCTGTCTTTTTCAATTACACAGCATGCTCTTGTTTTTGTACTTGGTCCGCTCGCACAAATAAGTTTTCCTCATGAGCAAGTAAATACTGAGCCATTAAAATGTGTGAAATTGAATAGTTTCATCTCATTTGTGAGAGCACCGTGTTTAGAGATAAAAGACTAAATTTGGGGAAATGAAATGCTGTTCTTTTTTTTTAATCTTTAGCTAATAACAATACATGCATAAAACACTCCCAGTTTTTAAATTTTCTGTGCTCTTCATAATCAAATATCCATATTCTTTGCTCATCTATTTTTTGCTGGGTTGCTTTTGAACAATGTGCTCCTCACCTCTATCACCACAGTCTCTCTTCTTTCAAACCACATCTGCACCTCTGTGATAGATGTCTCTGACATCACCCTTTACAATTATTAGCATCCTTCTATAGATGGGATTATAATAAATGTATATTTTATTTTATCAATGTCAGTTTGCAGTTCTAAATTCAATCTTTTTTTTAAGTACATGTATTCGCTTTGGGTAAAAGAAAATCCAAAATACACTATACTTTAGCATCAAATTATGTATATATTGGCACGTCTGCTATCAATACTTTATGTAAACTTTTTTTTGCCAATAGGGTACCATTTAATCTTTTTCTGAAAGGAATCTTAGCCATTCTGATTTTTGTTCTGGTGAATCATTTCTGCGTTGATTTGGGAATATTTTTTGGATTACTTATTCCTAAAAGATCTATTGAACATCTATTTTAAATTTACCATATTTTCCGGACTATAAGTCGCAGTTTTTTTCATAGTTTGGCCGGGGGTGAGACTTATACTCAGGAGCGACTTATGTGTGAAATTATTAACACATTATTATATCATATCACATGTTATTTTCACACTAAACTGCAAGAGG
>CAEGAG010202091.1:0-19389 GCA_903067065.1 Brachyrhaphis terrabensis
TTTGAGAGAGACATTTAAACAGCATTTCAACAGCATTTAGCTGTTGCAAATCTGCAACATCTGCCTGGAGAGGGTTAACTGTAGTAAACATTTTGTGCTTATATGAATGCTGTGTCTGTGTATAAGTGCAGTAAAATTTAAACTTGGATGATTTCCATGGATAGTTTCTGGTTCTATTTGAGTTGAAAGTTGTTCAATTTAAAAGTCAAGAAAAAAAACAACCATGAGATCAATTTGAAATAGCTGCACTTTTTAAATTGCTCTTCATTCAGCGTTCGCATCCCGTAAAGGAAGATCTGGGCTCTGTGAAACATAAAAGAGAGCAAAGAAATCAATACAAACCCCTTCAAGCGCACCGACCTTCTTCCTCCAAACAATCAAAAACCACCAAGGTCTGATGTGTGTGCTTAAAAATCCAAGCTCAGTTTAATGATTTTTTTTTATATATATATTATATATTATTCCTACAAATACATGGTTTTCAGCACTTTGAAAAACGCTCACTTTCCTCGGTAAGCCAAGGAAGCTAGAAATATCCTACAGTGAAAAAGAAAGACAAAACATAATTGACAAAAAAAAAACAACAAATAAGATGTGAAAACATAAAAAAAAAAAAACATCCTGTACAAACACGATGGCCCAATAATTTAAGAAAATAGTGTCTCTAAAACGTTCATATTGCTTTGTGTCTCCACCGACCAGATCCACCCTGTGCAACATCAAGCAGTTCTGACAGCGGCCACAAGGGGGGTGTGCCAAATCCCAGATGCTGATGTTGCTCCAGAGGTTCAGGGGTCAAGCTGCAAGGTGTCGCAGAAGAGAAACAGTCTCGTTTTGTCGTCTCAGGTGGTCACTCGTTCTCCGGCTGTTTTGGCAGTAACAATACAAAGACAAGGGATGGTCACACTACCACAGTACCGCACTCCTCATGAAGGATGGTTTCACTGTTTGTTGTAGTTTTACCATTATTACTTTCTACAGCATTATTACTAGAGCTATCACCATCACAGATACACAGAGTGCATCATGTGTTTGTGTGTGTGTGTATGCAGAGGGTTCATCGGTGTGCGGGGGTGTGTGTGTGTGTGTGTGTGGGGTGTGTGTGTGTGTGTGTGTGTGTGTGTGTGTGTGTGTGTGTGTGTGAATGTGTTGGGGTGCTCTTGTGTGTGATGGGAGAGTTGATGTTCAGTGCTCGGAGCTTGTCTTCTCGAAGGAGAAGCTGGGAAGAGTCAATAGCTTGGAGCTGGGATTGGGATTCGGCGAGCCTCCGTCTTGCCCCAAGCCCTCTCCGACTCCCAGGTCGAACGAGTCCTTGGATTCGCTAGAGGGTGCTCTCCTCCTCAGACATGTGTCCCTGCTGGGCAGAGGAGGGGGCATTCCTAATCCCGCCAACCCCATGCCACTGAGGCTTGGGTAGAGGCCAGGCTTGGGTTCGAGTTCATCGGGCGGGTCGACAGATATACAGGGTGGGCTCATCTTCTTCTTGCGCCGGGGGGACGGCAGTGGGGCCTGGGTGGGAATCTGCAGGCTGTCTGACCGGGACACAAACCCCGAAGACGTGGAGGCGGCACTGCGCTGTGGGCAAGGGTCCTCCACCGGGTACACTTCTACGGAGTGGCGTCGTGGGTCGTCCAGCCAGGAGTAAGGGCGCGGGCGGGGCAGGAGGGTGCTACGCCCCTGCGTGTCGACGCTGTGGAACCTCTTGAGCTGCCTCGTGCAGGGACTCCAACTCTCCTGGCACACCGTGTCCTCCACAGCCACGCTGCCGCTTCCCACCAGTCCTCCACAGGTGATGAGAGAAACTTCACGATCCTCCGACACTGCCTCCACCTCCTCTTGTTGCTGCTGTTGGGGCCTGGCAGGTAAGGGAGGAGGCGGATGGGAGGACGTGGATGGTAACGCAGATGAAGAGTAGGAGGAGAGGCAGTGCTGGTCATGTTGCTGGGTGTGCACGCTGCTGGGTTTAGGGGAGGCACCCATTGTGGCAGGTACCAGGTAGAGAGCTGGGTGTAGATGGGGATGATGATGCTGATGGGAGGGAGAGGCGGATGGAGGTAGACCCAAAGCTGCCACGTTCAGAAGTCCTTCACTGCTCTCCCGTTCATCTGAACAGAGGGCCTCCTGAGAATCAGTGGACACTGCAACCTGGAAAACGGGGCACGGAAGGGAGGGGGAGTGGAGTGTTCAAGAAAAACATGGGGGGTAAATGTCCAATGGAGGGGTTGGGGAGAGGTGGGGAAGGAGGAGATCAAGGGTGGGAAGGAGGAGATCAAGGGTGAGAGGGAGGGGGGAGGAGAGCAGTTAGTGTGAGGTGATGAGGATGAGAAGCAGCAGTCTGGGTCAAAGCTCAACGTCTGGCCAGCGTGTTCTCACACAACTCCCTATGCAATTCATTTGCAACATCCTGCCGTGAATCAAAAAGCCCAGAGGCTCTGCTCTGTGTTGCTCTGTTTCATTATTCCAGATTGTCAGAAGTACACAGGGTAAACAACATCTGACAGAAGTGGATGCTTCGGCAAGCTCAGTCTGTTGAGTCTGTTAGATGTTTGAGCTCGACCTGGTCAGATTCTGACGTGTTTACATAGGAGAGAGTTCCCCAGAGGTCTCCTGAGATACTAGGCAGAGATGTCTGTCTTACCAGCCCAACTTTGCTGATTGTTAGGGGCCAAACCTGGAGCTAAAACTTTATTTTTGTGGATATCAAAGAATCAGTGAGACTTCAGACTATTGTGAACTTTTTCTCAGCCTCTGCTCATTTGCAGCAGATATGGTTAAGGGCTCTGCATGGTCGAGCTGAACTGTTGAAATCAGTTTCTTATTGTCGCAGTTGTGTGATGAAAATCATTTTGTTCTCAGCTCCTTCTCGTCACAACACCCTTGGCAAACTTTTCGCTCCCCTCTCAATGTGAAACTATTCTGTAACTGATCAGAATTTTATTGCCAAATTTGTTTATGTGGAAAACTACTTAACCTCAAGAAGCTGGTTTTTCAGCCACAGAGCAGAAAGGATCGCTTTGAGGGACAATTGTCCAAAGGTGTGAGGAAGTGTGTACTGTTGGAGTAACATTTAACTCTCCCTGTTCAGTTCTGGTCTGATGGAGCGACTGAACGTCCCACTGACGCCTTCCGTTCTTTTAGTCTCTTGATTACATTGAAAATGAAATAACGATTTGAAAAAATGTTGCATCTCGTCCATCATTATTTTCTCCTCCTCCGAACTTGTGATCTTGTAATGGTCGTTCCACTCTGCTATGATTGCTGTGTTTACTGTATTGTTGTTAACCACAAATATGTCTACACACCATGATATGTACTGCAGTGGGAGGGGTTTCACTTTGGTGTCTTGTGGACCTTGAATCCCTCAAACAGTTCAACTTTGTTCCGACCATGCTGGTTCCTGTAGATCAGGGGTGCCCAAAGTCGGTCCTGGAGGGCCGACATCCTGCATGTTTTAGTTCTCTCCCTGCTGGTAACAACAACCTTTGGATCCAGGCGCGTTAAACCAGGGAGAGAACTAAAACATGCAGGATGCCGGCCCTCGAGGACCAACTTTGAGCACCACTGCTTTAGATAATCTGTTTTCTTCTCATATATATTCAATCTAAAATGTAACTGGAAAGTTCTCAGTAATGTGTGTTTCCTGCTGGCGGAGACACTGAGCACTGAGCCAGACCAAATGACCCTCCACAACCTTTGCCCATTGACACAAAACCCTGTAAACTGTGAGTTGTTGAAGTCAATAAAGTGGGATCTGTTTTTCCCCCATTGTCACCTCTGTATAGAGCCACGCACAGGGTCTGAGGCCAATAGACAGAGGGTAAACATGACATGTAAACCTCTGCGGGGCAGGAAGGGTTAGCAGTGACAGCTCCTGAACCCTGACAGATCTCAGGTCAGCGATGACTGGTGTTCATCATCACCATGGCAATGATGAGTGAGCGGGAGGCATGCATGTCATTTCAGGGCTGAGCATTTTAAGAAGCCTTTCCCTGCATGAGCCTTGAACAGTGAGGCCACAGAGACACCTAGTGGTCAGAGAAACGTGTTACAGCCACAACAATGCAACACCTAGTCACAAATTACAGAAGTGCACCGTGGGACTATACTACCTTAATCACCCTGTAAATTGGATCCTTTTTTTTTTGTACTGTTAAAGAACTAATCTTGGGATTTAAAAAAAAGTTATCTGGTGCTCTACTGTAATGGAGTACAAAATGGCCAAATGCATATGGACAGCTCTTGCTGTTTTAGTAGAATCCCCTGAGTTGTATTATCTAAAATATAAAAAGTGCACTGCATTATGGGTGAATTTCCCTTTTAGCCACATTACACATGTGCTTTAGTACATTCAGTCACTCCACTTGATATCTGGTAAATAAATGTGACTTTGCTCCAGTCATTCATTTCCAACAGGTGTTTGCTTAGAGTTATAGATGCTCTGTGGTTTGATGATAAGTTAAAAAACAATATTTGGGTGAATGAAAGATGAAGAGAGGGGGAAAAAAAAAACAAAATGGGGGTGAGTCTACACGTGTGCGTCCGTAACGTCCCGTGTTTCTGAAAAGGCCTTGTGGGGAAACGATGTCGGCTCGTCCGTCGCCGTTTCAGAAACAGGAGTATCTGTGTTTGAGCAGGAGCTCAGGGTCGGGCGGTTTGTGGGCCCAGCTGAGCTGAGATCAAAAGTTAACAGATACAATCAATGGGGGAGAGCGGGCCGGTTTTAAAACAACAGGAAAATCATGAAGAGCGGAAAAGAAAAGAAAGAGGGAAGACAGTGGAATAGTTCAGAACGTGCAAGGAGAGCGTTACATTCTATGGTGGATATTTAGTGCCACTTTAAGGGAAGGAATTGTGAGAAGAATAAAGTTTCAAACATGAAGATAAAGGTAAGATTCGGAAACGTAACTTGTTGTTTAAGGCCTCGGCAGGATGTGGAACTCAGAAACTCACATAGATGGAGAGAAAGTGGGAAACTACAGCACTGTGCAATAACTCAGAACAGTAAATTAATCCTTTACATTGTTTTTGTTAAAACAACCTACAACTGGCACATCTTAAGAAAAGCCAGAGGGTACAAGAGTTGGAATCAGGATTCAACTACTGACGATCATTCAAAACAGAACATGATGGTCACCAAGAACAGAGGATGTCTGCATTTACTGTACTAGAAATATTTTAAAAGAGTTTTTATTTTGGGTTTGAATGACTTAATGTATTTAGATTGTGCAATTGCTCTGCATTAGAGTCTAGAGATGTCTCAATGTTCAGATGTGTTAACCATTTTAGCCTAAAACTGTACAGGGTCTTAGTGGCTTTGCTCTGATGAGCTACCATCACTTACACGAAGCGTACAGGATTTGATCACCGGACAATCCAATTTTCCTTGGATTTGTCCCTAAATTAAATAATTCAGCTCACATATGTCATATTTTAAGCAAGCATGGACACCGTCATTGTTACCCACTTCAGAGGCGAAAGTGCTTAAAATTTGTCATCATTTGCTGTCTCATTAATTTCACTATTATTTAACCTCTTGGAAGCGCTCTTGGAGCATTGAAAATTAAATTCTAGCTGGTCGACACCATCTATACTATAATAATAGGGCTGCAACGATTCCTCGAATGATTCGAGTACCTCGATTATTAAAATTCCTGAATCAAATTATCTCTGAAGGATGTCATCAAGTTCTCCAAAGATCTTATAATGAGCCATTTATTGTGTGCTAGAACAGGAATGGATTAAAACATTTGGAAACTACAGGCTTACAAGGTATCCTACATGCTGTCAGTTGTTTTATTAGTTGCTTTCTTGCTTATTTGTGTTGACATTGTTTTAAAATTTTGCATTCCGGTACCTGACCTTTTTTAGAATATTTCTTGAATAATTGTTTGAGTACCCAAATAATTTTGACCTCTGGACTATTTAGGCAGAAAAAGTCCACCAAGACCAAGGAACAAGTCAGTCACATAACGGTTAAACCCAGAGAAAGAGCCAATTTCAATGGTTTTTTTCAAAAGCAAGATCGATTCTGTAATATATACTCTCGAAAGGAGTCTGACATAAAATAGTAATTTAGCACCACCAAGGGGTTTTACCTGTAAACTTGTCACAGAAAAACTTCTAAAGACCTCCACAAAGCCTGAAGAATACTTCAAAATGTTATAAGTTACAAAGCTAAAAAAAAATCTGGGATGTTTTAGAATTTTTGCACAGTGCTGTAGGTCTTCAGTAATGACAATTTTTTTTAAATTTTAAATAGATTCCCGAGTGGGAAGCAATAGATTCACTCAAAAAGATTGATCAGAGGAAAACATTTTTAAAGCCTAATGACTTTAAGCTAACAGTTTGTTTCTCAATAAATAGCCATATTTATTGTGAAAACTGCAGATACAGCAGTCAGGAAGTTTTTATAAAGTTCCGTCCTACTGATCTTGATTTTAGTCAATACATAAAACGATTTTCTCAAAATCAATAATAAGGTTCAGTCAAGAGTAAAATGGGCTAACACCAGTTCTAGTAAAAATTATCTCTTTATGACGTTGGCTTTACAGTGGGGTCACATAGTCACCTGTCGGCGGAGCGTGCGGCTAAGTGCATGTGTGCGTCTTGACGAGGGTTGTCGAGGAATACTCTCGGAGTCTGAGTGGCTGTAGGGGCTGATGGGTCTGAAGAAGTCAGTGGGGACCGGCAGCTGCTGGGAGCACTCCTCTGGCTGAGAGCGCACCGAGCCTCTGGAGTCTGGACACACAGCGCCGGCAGGTAAGCAACAATCAACAAAGTAATTACTGCACCGCAGATGCATTTTCCTCACAGGAAATGACTTGCGGCTCTCCAAGGAAACGTCAGGTTGCGTTAAGCTTAATGACAAGAAGACATTTCCCAATGAGAAGGTGACATCCTTACCTGATTGGGCCCTGTGAGTGCCCACTAGGTGCTGGGGCCCCTGTGACTGTGCTACAAGCTGCGCTGGAGACGGAGACGAGGAACCAAAGGGCTGAAGGGGGAAGAACATGTAGCTGTCGTTGGGCAGGGAGTGAGTGCGTCCCACCGCAGGTTTTCTGACACTCAGCAGGTTGTCCTTCGGTGCCTCCGGCTGTACACACAAAGCAGAGAGTTAGGGTCCTTCTAAGCTGGACCGGGTCTGCGGTTGCTCTTTCACTCGGGCATTCTCACAGATTCCTAAACACAGTTACGGTTGTTATTTCTCTAAGGCGGTGTTTCTCGATCCTGGTCCTCAGGGACCACTGACCTGCTTTAGATGCGTTTCTAGTCCAGAAGCCTGATTCAAATGATTGTATGACCTCCTCTGCATGTCATCAAGTGCTGCAGAAGTCTGTTAATCACTCACTTATTCAAGTAAGGCCTGTGTTAAGCAGGGCAGTGGTCCCCGAGGATTGGAATTGAGAAACACTGCCGTAAAATATTGTACACAAAGAGATGGTGATCATCAGCGTACACAGAGAACACGGGAACTCCAAACACTAGAGTTGACTACTGCACAGCTACCACAGATCCCTCTCTGAATCTTTTTCTTTCTGGACAAAGACCTTGCTCATTACATCTTATATGGTCACACTACAGAACCAGTTTGCATCCACAACAGATTTACCTGAGGCCTCCCTCCACCACACCTCACAGCAACAAACAAATGAAAGCTCAGAGTGGAGGGGGAAACTACTACGCCAGCGGACAGAGGACAGTACGAGCACAGACGCGCGGGAGAGGACGTGAAGGAGAGACGTGGACTCACATCCAAAGCACAGAGTCAAACGAAAGCTGACAGAGAGAGCAGAGATTTCAAGAGAAGGAGCAGAGGAGGGGAAAAAAAGGAAAAATCTGTAAACTGGTAAGTGAGGTGGTGTACTACTCTACTGGACTGGACCGAAAGAAAAAACGAACACCACGCTGGAAATGTGGAATGAGAAAGAGAAATTTGGGCAGACGGTATGTTTCACCAGGGACTTTCAAGGCTACTTGCACTCCTCTACACCACTCACTCACTCACTCACGACGCTCTAATATTTTACTTCTTTCACCACTGCTGCTTTATTGTGATAATTTCAATCTTGGGTTTTGGGTGATTCTGCTCTGTGGTTCAGTAATTGGACCACTTCCATTTTTCTATATTCTGAAAAGCCTAGCTAGAGGTAGGAAGACTAATTTGTTCCTGGGTGCAAATAAAGACCACTAGAGCCAACAAAACTTAAAAAAAAAAAAAAAAAAAAAAAGTGTAATCTGTTCCCTTGGCAAACAGAGATCACCTACTTTAGTGATACTGCAGTTATAGATGTTGTTCAATGTCAAAGTTTTACACTTATTTTTGCAAATGATTTTATAACGAGTGTATCGAGAGGTCTCAATAGGCTTATAATACAATATAAAATACATTTTCAAGCTAGCAAATTCCTATTTATACACCAGGAACAGATGTGACTTTGCGTCAATGATGCGGACAATAATGCTTTTGTGATGTTCATTGACGGGATCTGAAGGTGTAGTAGTGGAGACGAGTGTGTCTGGTATGGGAACCTCATGGATTTCATCTTTGCTGGTCTTAGTTTGTAGTTGAGTGCAAAGTGGTTGAGTTGAGAGTCGGCTCAAACTCAACTTTAGATTAACTGAATGATGCTGTTAGCTCTGGTGTAGACAGCTACACATGCCTACAGAGGCTAGGAAAGCGCAACAAATAAGCGCTTTCCTTTTGTATACAGTGGTGTGATGCAAAAAAAAAAGTGTTTCCGTTAAAGTTTTGTGAAATACACCAGATGTGGCTGAAAATCCACCTCAACCCAGAGCTAAAACTTTTTATTGAAAATGTGAGTTTTTCCAAAACGGTCATGTTTCCACTAAGCAAATTTATTTTTGTAATTTCTTTTGGGCTCCACGTATCTCCTGATATATTTGTGCTACATGAGCACGTGGTTCATCAGGTCCAAATGCCATGAAAGCACATGTGCGATTTGATAACATATTTAAATCACATCACCACCTGGTGACAAGTGATTCAAAGTGTCTTGGCGGTGCCGTCCAAACGTATAGCTTTTCTCCAATCAAGATCTGAAAATACCAGCAGCAATCAAAGCATAAGTCTCTTTAGCTTGGTATCTCTTAATTTTTTCCCATTTAATTTTAAGTTTCCACTTTCATTCATACCAGTATATGGCTAAACATTAGTAATCCATCATTTGAAAGTTTTATCAAAGAAGAACAAGATACCTTTCATGTCTTCAAGCACTCAGTAACTAAAAAACAAGCACATTAGAGTGATGATTTCCAGTTTCTATGGTTTCTAAGTGGCAGCCATGTTGGGTATCTATACAGATCTGTCATTGCCTTTGGCACTGGGAGGTAAATTTGTCAGCTATCTGGCTACAGGTGTAAAGAAGCTCTTTGGCATCATCTAATTTGTTTGGGTGTGTGTAGTAAGAGTACAAGTTGCTGTGGAAGTGGACCTGGGAAGGAGACGGTACAAGCTACTGCAGGACGGAGCACGGGGAAGAGCAATGGAAGAGGTGGAAAGAGAAGAACTGTCAGTACATTGCATTCCAGAGCGCTTAGAAAGAGGGGGCTAAAATCGCCAGGGGCCGAGTCGTCGGGCAGAGCTAGGGACCAGGATTTCTCTGAGGCCAGAGACAGAGCTTCCATCTCCGCTAGAGGGATCTAGGCAGGAAGAAACAACCGCTGGTGAGCAGAGAGAACAGCGCAAACTCCGAACGACACACAGATATAGAAACACACACAGATAAAACCTGGAGCTAACAGGAAAACAGACCCTTTAGAAAGCCTCTTTAAATGGAAGGAGTGCAAGTGTTTATTGTGATGAGCTCTGGAAGGGATCAGGAAGGAAAATTACATTAATTTTTTCAATATCTGACAAAGGTTTTGTGATATGTAGCAGGGGATTTTTCAAAACATCCAACAAACACAGAATCTCTACGAATTGTTTAGTATTAAAGATTGCTATGTCAGGCTTCGTTCACACTGCAGCCCGAAGTGACCCAAGTCTGAGTTTTTTGTCTTAATGCGACCTGTATCTGATCTTTTCATGACAGTCTGAACAGCACGTCAGATTGTTTTCAAATGCGTTCCAGGCCACTTGGATATCTGATACGTATTCGATCTTTTCAAATGTGACCTGAATCAATGACGGTCAGGTCCTGAACGTCATTGATACTCAACAACTTTCACTATTTTGCATCCTAATACACGTAAGTGGGAAGAAAAACAACAGCCATGGTGAACAATAATGGGGATCAGGTTGTTAATATGCTGCTCCGGTCGGACAACAACTTCAAATAAGTAAGCTATGCTCCACTGTTAGCATCCATGATTACTTCCGCAAACACTGAGCACGCTCTCTATGTATGATGTTATTGCGCCCTCTACTGCGCCTGCGGGACACTTTCAGCTGGTTTGTTGTTCACACTGGAGCTCACATACAGGTTGCATATATATGGAAGTGTGAACGGCCATGGCAAAATAAAAACAACAATTTGACAAAAAATCTGAATTGGTAAAAGCTGAGAAAAGATCTACATCTACTTAAATTGTTACATATTTTCCAATTATTTGGACATTAAAGTTGTTCTGCTCAAAATATTAATGATAGCTGGAACAACCATTACGACAAGGGAGTACACTAACGTTTTGTTGGAGTGATTATTATTATTTTTTTTGGTCAAATGCAGATGGACATTGTGGAAATATTAAGAGATAATTCTAAAAAGAAAATATGTGACCATGCAAAGGTAAACTCGAATCTTGCAAAACCTCTATGAGATCTCGCCAGAACAAATGTATTTTCCAAACCTTCTGCTGGATTTTGCATAAAGATAACTCAGTATCTCAACAAATTCTTTGTGGGCTCTCGCAAAACTTTTAGACAATCTCACTAAAGTTGCCGGACCTTGCAGAAGTGACTACGGATCTTGCAAAACTTAGCGAGGACTCTGAAAAGTCACTTGGGATCTTTGAGAAAAATATCTAAAAATAATATATTTTTTTCTTCTTCCAATGTTCCTTCCATAGGGTTGCAAACACAAAAAGATTGCTATTTTTTTTTCTCTCAACTTTTAAAATTTACATCATTATTAGCTTGTATTCTGGAATCAACTGATGTCAAATAAATCTAAAAAGGGGGCCAATTGGTTTAAATTGATGCAACATAGACAATGCCAGATGCCATACAACAGTACAATGACGTAAAGTGCACATTTAAATGCATACATAGCCAAAAAAGAATGCAAAATTATTATATTTTTTTTTAACTCCGCAGAGGTTGGCTTGAGCCTGGAAGTGTCTAAACACTTCCTGTTTCTGTTAAAGAAATTTTAATAAGGAAAACCAATCAAGGGACAAACAACCAGAGCCAGAAAATGAGAAAAAAAACAAAAAAGGTTTAGATTAGGAATTTAACAGAGAAGGTCTGGCCTCTGGCATCTTGATACCAACATGATGACCCATTTTAGAAGATGGAACTCAGCAGTGCTGACATTACAGTCCAATTTTTGTCCTTGAATGAGAAAAAAACAAAGCAAATAATAAAAAAAAAAAACAGGCACACTGATGAATTATTCAGTTTCACGCTGCGTATCGATTGAGCCGTTTCTCTGCAGACTTGGAAGAGTTAGCTCTGCGCTGGCTTCAGGAGCGCCTCAGGTGGAAGTTATCGCTTTGCTGTGACTGACGGGAAAAAGCAGGTCATCAGCTATAAAATAAATAAATAAATAAATAAAACGCACAGAAGTGTCACAGCGACAAACACATAAAATGACAGTGACGGTGAGCGTGGGAGACAGAGGTAGCCCTAAAACTGTGTTTCTCAGCCTGCCAAACTGGACTGCGAATAACAAACCTGCTGAGCATGAATGAGTTTAACCAAATGAGGGAATGAGATCATAGCTGAGACAGGTGGCGGTGGGCGCCGTGGCGGGCAACACGGTTGACTGGGAAGGGGAAAAATATTTGATGTGGAGGAACGCCAGGACAAAAAAATGGTAATGGGTGTAAGGCTGCAAGATTAACATCACACTGGATGCTTTCTTTTCCTGGAAAATGGAACTGGGTCCTATAGAGAGGAGCTACATGCACAACTATCATCATGTAAATGGTATACAGAAGGAACTATGTACTTAAAAACCGGCATATTTCTTTGAATTTTAGTCCAGATGTTGACATAGAGTCACATTCAACAAACTAGAATATACGTCCGGATGAGTCTCGTTTGTCATATTAAAAGTAAATTTTCTGCGGTAGTGCTAAGATGGTTTACATTGTGGGCATTAATGCATATTAATGTATATCTGGTCGCAAATTTACGATTTTTGTGAAAGCAGGGGATCCAATGTACGGTATTGTAAAAAAAAGTAGCCAAACTGTGAAAACCCGTATAAAAAAAAACATACCCACATCAGACAATCACCACCTGCTAGCATTAGCATCTCTAATATGACAAGAAACAGTAAGAAAGGGATAAATGAAGGTTGATACTATTACACAACTAGAGAACAGAAGACTAGTTTGAGACATTGCTACTGAGGTAACAAGAAAAAAAAGGTTATTGTGTAAAGTACACTGCCTCCTACTGGCGATTAGGTGGAACTGAGAAGTACCTCAATGATTCTGACTGTAGGAGCGACAGCTACATCGACCATTTATCTGAACCTTTTTATGTACAGATTATTAAAAAACTATCCGGTGGCAATCAGGTAGTTATTTTGTTCATCTTTTCACTAAGAAATTTCTCTCCCCCAAAAGGTTTAGTGGAATTTCTTTCCTGCTTGCTGTGTTGTGCCCTACAAGCTGCAGCGTATCAAGAGCCAATGAATGTATGAAATGGAGGAAGTGAGCCATCAACAGCGTTTCTGGTGGTTATTGACCTTCTTGTCGGTGCTGTGCTTGTTGGGCCTGGGGGGCAGCGCGTAGTAGTGGAAGATGGAGCCGGACAGGTTGTCCATCAAACTCAACTCTCCCTCCATTGAGCCCTGGATGACCAGGGAGATGGAGTCAAACAGCGGTCTCCGCTGCACAAACTTGGACATCGCAGAGAGAGTAAGAGAGAGCAGAGAAAGAAAAGAAAGAAAGAAAGACAACGACAGGAAATGAGTGAAAGAGAAGACAGATATATATATATGTGCATAAACACAGAAACACAACTAAATGAGGGGAGGGGAAAAAAAAGACGGATCGATCAACTATACAAAAACAAAGGAATGATTGTGTAGACAATCAAAATCACTGCTTCTAAGCTCACATGTGCTTCCCTGTAAACCCACAAGGGGGCATTACAGCACCGTAGCAGAGCTGGTCTTCCAGGGTGGGGATGGAGAGGAGATTTTGGTTAACAACTCAGAGCAGCAGAGACACATGGATAACATCTTAAAAGGGGAAAGATAACAATAGCAAGACCTCGATTTCCTATCCTCCAAAAAGTTCCCCCTGCTGTCTGGAAATAGCTGTTGAAGTGAACAACAAGACCCGCAGCTGAGCTTTCCCATGGCACTGTGACCTGTCTCTGACTGGCATGCTGCCTTCAGGGACCAGCCATAACACCCCCCCCCCCCACACACACACACCAACTAGCACACACTTAGAAAAATGCAGTAAGTGACGAGCACAAACTATAAACCAATCTGCTATGAGTCAGAATAAGTTGTACACAGTAGCAAATATGAAGAAAGGTCTTAGAAAATGAGTTGAAAAATAGGCAAAGTGTTTTCAGAGAGATGCCAGTTCTTGACTTATAGTTACATGACGGCTCACCGATTTAACCTTCAGCAGTCAGACTTGAGTTTTCATGAACATTTTCACCTTTTGCTAGCTCCAAACATCAACGTATTTAATTGAGATTCTATGCTTTAGCCCAACAAAGCAGTACATGACCCAATTCTTTGGAGAACATTTGTTTGGTTCAACTACAGATGCAAGTCTTTGACTTGACGCTGTGCACACCTCTAGATTTCTAGCAAGTTTTTTGTAGCTGCTCACTACTCCTCTTCCAGAAACTACTGACTAACTTCTCTTACATGGCGAAGAAAAGCCTCTCCGCAGCATGATGCTGCCACCACCACGTCTAACTCCAGTGCTAGCTTGCCTCTCCGAAACTGTTTCCTTTTAATCCCAGAGGATCGTCTTCTACATCTTTGCTCTGTTTCCTATCGGCTTGTGACAAACGGAATGAAACCACTCATGACTTTATTTACAGTATACAATAACTTTGTTGACAGTTTAAATTTCTGCAGCTCCTCCAGTCACCACTGGCCTAAAGGAGGCTCCATGACTGAAGACCAACACACACATCGCGTACTTCACAAGATCTACAGGAGTAGGTCAGATGAATAAAACTACATCTGGCTTGATTTATATACATGTTGACCCCTAATCTTATCTTCTCTTAACTTGTACAGTGTACTTTCCAGAGATGTTGTATTGTCATGTTGTTTGTTGCTATGGTTTCCTGGTTTTATATTTCTCTCTTTCTGCAGGTGTAGAAGCAGACGTCTGGGATGTTGACTTGTATTCTTTCCTCTACTCTTATCTTCTTCTTTCCCTTTAAATCTTTTAAACCACATTTTCTCCTTTCTTTTCAGTCTTAGTATCAATTATATTTGAGATAAATGCAAAGCAATTTAGAATAAAGTTTTATTTGTATATGTATCAAGTAGAGAATCACAGCAAAGGCTTGTGAGATAAATCTGTTGGCCCTCATCTTGGCAATCAGACAATTCTGAGTTCCACAGGAAACGTTAAAAGCAGAATATTAAAAAAACAACTAATGCTTTGCATCAAAGAAAGATCTGACAACAAAATATGTATTCTCATGACTTGTTGTCCAGCCTGACTGAATCTCAGCTGTATGGCCCTAAAACAAACCCCAATGAACCGCGATCTTATTATGGTAACATGAGAAAAAAAAAGAAAAGAAAAGAGCACTGAAAGCAGCTATAAAATCATGTGCATGCAAGGTCTTGGAAGCACATGGTGTTTTCTAACATCCACAGTTTCTATTATTAGGCACAAAAATAAGCAGTTAGGCTTTTAGCTATAAATCAGTTTTTTACCCCTTGATGTTACAACATTTCCATGTTTGTTAAGAAAATGAGACTTTAAAAGATGGGACAGTGCCAAACAGCACAAAAGATCCTGAAAACCCCCCAACAAAAAACAGCTATTTACCTCCAGCTGGGGCTCTGGGTATGCGGGGGGTTCTGCTCTGATGTCTACAGAGTCTCTGGTTATATCAGCAGTGGGAGAGTCCATAGGACCTTCCCGCTCCTGCACCATGTCCCCCCCTCCGGCCGACCTCCAGGGGGAACCCCCTGAGCTGGACCGGTCCATGCCCAGGGCCAGGGGGTTGAGCTGGGGCGATCTTGGCGCCATGTCTGCTCCTTCCATTTGCAGCTCCAGATTTAACTCGGCCTCCAGCTCTGCCTCCTCTTTGGCTTCCTTATTGCTCTCCTCCAAGTGCTTCATCAGGACGGCTATGACCACGTTGACCAGGACAAACTGGGCGGTCAGGACGAAGGAGACGAAGTAAATGGGAGAGACCACGGTGTTGTAGCACGTCCCCGTTTCGTGGGCGCAGTCCCTCAGAGTGTCCTGCAACAGGGCCATAAAAGACGAGTAAGTCAGAAGCAGTCAGTGGGGTGGAGAAAGGTAAGGTTTCTGTTATGTTGCGATTAGGAATTCATAAAAATGTGGACAGCATTTTAATGTACCAACTCTGTTTGTGTCACAACCAACTTCAACCCAGTGACCAGCGGCCTTCTGACGCTGCACTTCTCCTTTCTAAACATGCTGGTTCAAAGTGGAAATACACAAGAGCTTCACCTTCATGATGCCATTCCAGTTGTCGCCAGTGGAAACTCTAAAGAGCAGCAGGAACGCCATCCCAAAGTTCCTAAAAGTGGCGTAGCGGCCCAGACCTTCACACGGATGGAGCTCATCACAGACTGTGGACAAAGAGGAAGCGAGAAACATCAAGATAGCCGCACTCAGGGCTTTTTCTTTGCAGTGAAATAATTACCGTGACGCTGTTTTATTAATCTGAAAGCTCTGGGACACAATTAGCGAGATCAATATGGTGTTTCAACAAAGGATTTCGGGAAGCAATTAAAATCAGGTAGATTAAACCTTGAGAGGGGCGAAGGGAAGACTCAGAGCATGCCTGTGCACTCTGAGCAGTTTTCAAGAGTGAAACTCTTTCCATCTAAGCTGCCTGTTTGAAACCGCGGACGTGTCCTTACTCAAGTCACCAAACAGCTCGACTCCCAATGCGGCAAAGATGAAGAAGAGGAGCATGAAGAGCAGGCCCAGATTCCCCACCTGCAGAGAGACGAAGAGTGAGGGATCAGAGTGTTAGAGGACAAACAGGTGGGAACGTGTCAGTGCTGTTGTCAAGGGAACAATTAATACTTCCTACTGTCATAGCAATGGAAAGAAAATTTACAAAGGACTGGCAAGACAAGGCAGTTAAAAATTTTGTTAGATAAGTAGCAAGGTAGATAGCTAGAAAGATTTTTAAATAGCTAGCTAACTAGCTAGCTAGATTAATAGCTACCGAACAAGCTAGATAGCTAGATAGCTAGATCCTATCCATACGTTAAATATTCAATATGGCGACCATGAGTTTATAGCATCTGTCTGTTTGCCTGGTCACTCGACACAACATAAAGCAAAGCTGACATTTCAAGGTCCAATTTCCAACTCTAGAGATAAATGGGCCACAGCATTAGTAACCACCTGCACATGTTTATGGATCACTGTCAGCAAAAAACTGGAGAAACTTCACATAAGTTGCCTTGCTCTCCCTGTTGAGTTGCTTTTCAAAATACCAGTAGCCTATTTTCTCTTTTTGGTACCTTGGACTTATTAGTTTTTCTCCACAGAAACTTGCAAACATGAATTAGCTTCATTTTTTTTTTAACCTTATAAGTAAACAATTAGAAATATCTCTGGAGGTAGCTCAAGTTACCACCATAGGTATTTGTACCACAGTTTGAAGACCATGGGAGTAAGAGATAGAAAACTAATAGTTAACAATATTGCTTGCCTTTCAGTATGAATTTTGCCTGTTCTTCCCATGCATTTATGAAAGAAATGCAGACAGGATGAGGTAACCTTAGCCTATATAAAAACCTTTAGTAGTGAACAGTTCAGACTTGTGTCAATTTGAATCTAATGTGTTTATATTGCTAAATCTGACACAAAAACATGTCTTTCTTTCTACCTGCTACTTGGACTAAGCATCCAATATTTTAATTAAAGGAGTCGTAATATGTACTTTCCAATCACATAGTGCAGTTTTATAGCACAATCAACTATGTTAACTTAAGTTGTTATAAAAATGCTAGCTATATATTAAACATGACTTAAAAAAATCTGACGCATTGAAATTGGGTCTCTGTCTCTTTAAGAAGTTCCTGCTCATTCTGAAACTTGGCCTTCAGGAAGTCATCACAACATGGCTCCTCTATTAAACCTTTAACAATGTTTTTTTTTTTTTTTTTTTTTTACAAGTGTTTCACCAAGAAGTAGCTCATCATATAATGAGCTCAGCAGAAGCTCAGTTCCACCAGGTATTTGCTAAAAGCTTCTGGCTAGTCTGAAGGAGCTGAGTGGGGGAGTGCAGGGTAGGTGTGGGCTGGAAGGTGAAAGCTTGAAACTGCAGCTTTGTCCTCAAAGGCGGGGCTAGGTCCCACCAGGTGTTTTGTGCAGTTGAAGGAATAACATTATAACACGATATAAAGCTCAAAAGAGATTTCCCTCTTACTATTTACATAAAACTTCCCCTTTAAACAATCTTAGTCAGATTTTTGAGGGACATGAATGCAAAATGCAAATTCTTTTGCGGTGGACAGTCTCTAATTTTTCCTGTTGACGATTATTTTTTGTGTCTCTATCACATACAATCATAAAATACACTGTATGGGAGTACCAGATGACATTATGTAACGCTTTTCATCCCTCTAATGCAAGATGGCTGCAGCCGTGTCTCCGCTACTCAGGCTTCAGTTGTCTGACGGGGAAACAAACGGTGACAAAACGTCCATTTTAATGTAAGGCCTCACGCAGAGGAAGCCGAGCCGTCGTTTAACAGACAAAAGCGACACAGATACAACAGCGGATTACGGTTTTGTCGTGGAGGTGGGTTTCTGGGGTAATGAAGAGCTCTCGGATTCGCTGTCAGTGCAAATTAGCGAGCGGCAACCTGCTCGCACCCACATCGCCTACTGTTATCGCCTTTATTAATTCTGAACACTTCTGACAAGCTCAGGCAGAATGTAGCCCGGAACAACACTCGCTGTGACATCGTCTCTGTCTGAATGAAAACGACAGAGGTGCTATCAAAGAATGCTGGGAGCGGAGCATGGCGCCTCGTTTATCTTTTTTTTTGCTTTTCTTTTTTTTTTCCAGATCCAAACTGTAGAAAGTTGCTCCAATTTACCAACTCTCTCACCCGGCAAATCCACCCACCAGTGTTCCAAACAAAACCTCGCGCTGCGCTCCCTTCCCCAGCCGCAGCGAGGGGGAACGCTGATGCAAATAAGGCTGCATACAGTCAAAGGGGGGATAGACTGGTGGGAAAAGATGACGCTGTGAAATATAAAAATATGGACTGAATGAAAATGCTTCTGAGATGTAATTATACAGACAACAGCAGTGGGATGTGTTGGGGTTGAAAAAAAAAATGTATCCATGAAAAAGAAAAGACAGCATGGGGAATTCAAAGGCTTTGAGATGTTAAAGTGAGCTGCTCTTATTACCTGAGGCAGAGCTTGCATAACTGTGTCCAGCAAAGCTCTCATTCCGACCGCCATCTTCAGGAGCTTCAGCACTGCGGAGACACACAGTGTAAGAATAATAATTTAAAAAGGTGATCCCAAACAAAGAGTTGTCAGTGTTATATAACTGGGGATGTTGCATCAAAACTTCTACGAAGTTGAAACCCGGTAATAATTAAAAACTGGGCAACTGAATCAGCAGTAGCATCTGATTTTTTCTAAGCGGTATTCACTCTCTGCCCTGACACAAACATGAACTTGACTGACGTCCCATTCTTAAGTCAAACGGTTTTATATGTGCTCTGGTGTCCAGTCATGTTGCAGCAGTAAAGGGTCCATTCCCAAACTGTTTCTCACTAAGTTGGGAACATGAAGTTTTCTAAACGTCTTGGGATGTTAAAGTACAATAAGTTACTTTAAGTGCCAGCAAGAGGTCAAGTCCAGCCACTGAAAATCAGCCCACGCCGTAATCCTCTAGGGCAGGGGTGTCAAACTCAATTTCACCAAGGGCCACTTCAGCATATTGGCCACCCTCAGCGGGCCACATTGACGATATAAATCAGGAATGCCCAAGTGCAGTCCTCCAGACTGCAACTTTTAGATGCAT
>CAEGAG010202184.1:0-23455 GCA_903067065.1 Brachyrhaphis terrabensis
CGTCTTTTATCGAATAGATTTTAAGATTCTTTTATTAACTTATAAAGTTTTAAATGGATTAGCTCCTCCTTATCTTCAGGACCTTTTAAAATTTCAGTCTATGTCCAGAATCCTACGATCAAATAATCAGCTATTACTGACAGTTCCTCAGACTCGACTTAAGAGGAAAGCAGATCGCGCTTTTCTGTTGTTGCTCCAATTCTATGGAACAATCTACCTTTCCAAATTTGATCTGCCCACATCCTGGATCATTTTAAATCACATCTCAAAACTCATTTTTATTCTTTGGATTTTATTTGAAGTAATGTTTTGATACTCTGTTTTTATCAAATTGTGTTACTGCCGTTCTTGTACAGCACTTTGGTGCAGTTTTACACCTGTTTTTAAAGTGCCATTGAAAGAGATTGGAAAAGTGCTAAACTCTAAAATATATAGATAAACAAATACACTCTGAGACACGTCCTTTTACTGCTGGCCACGGCGGTGAGACTTTATTACACTTTTCTTCACAGCTTCATCTTACATCTTCATCAATACAAAATCAAAAGTTCCCCAAAACTCCCCAAAAGTCTCTCTTTATTCTTAGGAACAACCTGTTTTATACCTTCTCATTTTCCCTGGTGTGTATTGGAAGGTTTTAACCAATCACAACTGTGTCCGCGTTCTACGTATGTTCTTACGCAGGGATTCTGACAGCCCTTACAGTGTGTGTGTATTGGGTATTCTTGGAATCAATTGAGACCTCTTAACCTCAACATCTGCACCATTTCAGAATTGCCGACTAAGCCAATTAATCGCAAATTGTTGTTCTTATCTGTCCAAACAGCTAAGCCAAATTCTGGTCCAACTTTGCCTTTCCTACGCCAGGAAGGAAGGGAGTTTTGGGACAATTTGACCTTTACTGGCGTCAGATTCCCTCTATAAAAACAACTCCATAAAAAGTATTTCCGTTCTTACACTATATAAATAAATTTGACATTGACATACATATTAATACACAATATTATTCCCCTATTGATTCTACAACCTTCAACAAGTCTGGCTATTATTGAGTCTTTTATTGATGTCTTATATTTTATTGACCATTCATCAATTTTAGATCAACTTTTAGCAGATCCTTTGGACTTTATCCCCATTTATAAAGTCCAAATGATCTGGCAACTTAGAATTTGCCAGCAATTCTAAGTTGAATAATACCGAATACATCACGGCAATGTTGAAAACAGAGTGAAGTTTTCCCCCTTAAAACCTGTTCATGATGTTATTTGATGTCTTCCTTATACCTTCCTTTTAAGCGTCTGAAAGATCAATTGCATCAACAAAATGCTCCGCTTATCAGTATTGTAATTTGTCTCCAAGGACAAGCTAATAGTGCTTTTACAAGGATGCTTCAAAGAAGCATTGGCTAATGACTGTTTTATATTATTTCTTCTGACATAATCAGACAGAAGCATCTAATATTTTCATCAGAGATATAAAATCTGAGGTATCCAAGAGCTCTGGCTTCACCTATTTGACGGTAACACGTTCTCAGAGAAGCTAGTCCTTTATGTTTTTATCACACAGCTGAAACACTGAGAAATGTCATGAATAAAAATGATTTTATATCTTATTTCTAGAACATATCAACCAAGAACTTATTACACCTACAGCTGAAACCAAACATTAAGATCGATTACATAAAAATCCATAACCTACAGGTTAGGATGAAACTATGGGCAACACAAAATATATTCATTACATTCTGGCACAAAATCATTCTTAGATTGTAAGATTTTAGTCTGGTCAGTTCAGCCTATTTTGAGCTCCTTTCAGAATGAGTCATTTTAGGGGCTCTTGTTACTTTATATCCAAATAAGCTGCTGGCCACGCCCCCAACATTTACACTCACATGTGAAAATGGCTGCAAACAGATGCACAATTGTACAACTGAAGCGGGGCCTCCAACAAATATGCAGCAAGTGGTTTCTGGATGGTAATGCAATAGTAAAACACTTGTCCTTTCCAGTAGCCATTGTACGGTGAATAGAACAGTAAAACCATCTGACCAGACGTTCTGGCTGAGGTTGCTAAGGTGTTGATTGTGATTCAACATTTTGGAAATTTTTGACATGGCTCATTTTCCAGACACCAAAAAACATTTAAGTTATTACCAGAACGTTAACCTTCTTCATACTCCTGTGCAGACTCGCATTCACCAAACAGGTGGTGTATTGCATATATTTGAGTATGTAAGTTTGGTAATAAGGTAATACACTTAGAAAATATGCAATTTATACTTGTATATTTGAAACCTTGGTGAAATGTTTGTCTGAAATTAAACAAACATCAGAATATTTCAATTTGAATTGAATTTTGAATTGATCAATTCAAAATTAAGATCAACTTTGATCTTAATTTTGAATTAAGCTCACTTCAAAATTATTGAATTGATCTTAATTCAAACATATATATAAATAAACGGCCTTATTGCTGGAATGTGCTTTACAAATAAACTTGATTGATTGATAACCTTTTCAACAAATAGTTTTAATATTTAGTATTTTTTGTGTGACTGCTTTTTACTTTTACTCGAGTGATTTTAGTTTGAAGTGATGAAATAACTAAATAGATTTATATAGTGATTTTCTTTAGACTCAAAGACGCTGTACAATGAAATTAGTCATTCCCATTCACATGCTGAAGTTAATTTTCAAGGGTAAGTAATTACCGGTACCACTTTCTAATTCACTGGATCAATTTGACTTAAACATTATTACTGTGTATGCTGAGGTGAATATATTAATACATCAACGGACAGTTTGCTTTTATACAAGCTCTTGAAGCTTCTAAACAAATTGTATCTGTTTGCTTACAAGTTGTAGATGCTGGCCACCATATCTTTCTAAGCAGTGACGATGCATGTGCTAATGAGACCCAGCGACCTGCCTGTAAGCTGCTGGGTAAACAGCATTTGGCTGGAGCCTGGAATCTGCACAGCATTCAGATCGTTTCCCTGTGACGGGGAACACCGGCGGACAGCCGCAGGAGATAAGAGATGTCAAGAATGCTGAGAAGCAGCTCTGTACCTGCATACCAATGTTTTGGAGGACAAACAAAATCTCATTTTTGTGGGCATGTTTGGAGTCCAGTTCTCAAACATGCCCACAGAAGGTTGACTCAACATTGCTAATGTAAGAAATCCAGTCAATCTGGCACCAACAAAGTAAACCAAAAATGTGTTCAATGACATTTGGATTCAGTTCATATTACAACATGGAGTTGTTTCATAGCCAACGCTGAATACAATAAAATGTTACAACACTGAGCCTTTAATTACCAGAAGAAACAGCCTGCCTGCTGGGGAATCTCTACCATCAGTTGTTTCTGTCCAGCACTATTTCACAAGGTCACTATTGCTAACCTTCCTTGAAGTCTACAGCCTTGAGTTAATAAATTATTTTTTTATTTATTACATTTAAAATGATATAAGTTCGTTGTATTAATAAAACAATATAATGTCCAACAATATTCAACATTTTTCTCAGTTCCTCTGTTTTCCCAGAAATGGAAAAGTTGGGAACAAGAAGTATTGAACACATTGGTTTTCACATAAAGTATTTTTCGGCTTGGTCTGTTCACATTTAATTCATACCACATTTTTAATAATGTGAAGCAGATACAACCAATAAATGAAGCAGCTGAGCAGCAGTTTACACACATTGAATAAACAGACAAAGACAACTTTTAACCTCGCTACTTAAGTTAAAACCTGACCAGACATTTCCTGTTTTAAGTCAGTTAGAATTGCTTTTAATGTATTCAAAATCACACGTCTACATTAACAATGATCATTACACCAAGGCTTTGGTTCTGTGTCCCAGAGATGAACGGGTTCTTGTTTTGGATCTGAGTTTTGTTGTTTTTGCGGTGCTTTTTCCCCTGTCGTTTTTACAGGAGTGTCCACCAGAGGGCAGAGCTGAGCACCTTGTTGTCCCGCACACCTGTGACTCATCAAGCCATCAACTGGAGGAAGAGGAGCTGCAACAATCCATCTCTTGCCCTCCCCTGGACCCAGGCCAGGGTTTGAAACCAGCACCTTCCTGCTGCAAGGCAGCATTACCAACCACAGAGCAGCCTCAAGAAAAGACTGGAGGAGTTGAATGTAATCTGTCAGACATCAATAAAAAAAGAAGAAAAAAAAAAAAACTGAAATTTTGTACAACTGATGTAAATTTCTGATTTTAACCACATCCAGAAAACACCTTCTATCAGGAAGTCATTTTGGATCAATAATAAAGTCTTCTGAACTTCTCACACGGACTAGTAAGCCTTATCCTAAGATTTCTATTGATTCATTTATTAAAGCTGATGAAGTTAATCAATTTTAGTATATTTTTACAATGCTGATGGTCATCAAAATACATGGCTGAAAGTCACCTAATGTATTAGAATGTTTGGTATTTTTATGTTCTGACCACAAACCTTGTAATGAAGAAGAAGTTTAGATATAACAAAACACACTCACAATGATAATGCCATAAGCATGTTTGATGTATTTCTCTGCAAAAACAAAACTTTGGATGTATTTAAGGTGATACTTTTTGTACAATCTCTAAAAGAACTATTGAGAAAACTCCAGTGGTATTCCTTAATTAACTGTTTTAACTTTGATTCACAGTGACGTGAGTGAGACTCACCAGGTGACTTCAACAGTCACTATCACATCACCTCACCTTAGTGTTGGTAATGGTCTACAAAGTACCTCAAATTATTCATTCCATTACTTCCCGATTCACCAAACTCCCCTCTGCTGTTACTTTCCAGGCTGCCCTTGCATGTAAATTTGGAGATACATTCCCTCCTCATTACAGATAATGGTAATGAAAAACAGGGAATAGAGCATGTACTTGTCACTATTGGCTGTAGTGTGGTGATAAATAGCCCTAATTAGCTATAACCTTCAAGGATCCACTTGAGGTTTCACCACCAAATCAGCCTTGTTTGTCTGTAACAAGCCCTCATGATTAAGCAATTGAACTTCTCTCAACTGAAAGAAACTAAGTGCATCCGTAGCTGTGGATGTCTTAAGACTTGAACCGTCCTTAATTGTGGGACATGCTTCTAAAGAGCTGATCTTTTCAATACTGATTTTAGTTATTGGCAAATTGATTCTCTTACAAAAACAAACAACAAAACAAAACAGTAGTCATAGCTTCTAGCATAGATCCTGTTTTTGTTGAATATGTCTTCTGGAATTGTTCTACAGATATTATGGTAATTAACCTGCTAAAGCGTCACATGAACTGATAGAGTAGGTTTGAAGTGCCTCCTATACAATGTATGAGACGGAATATATATGCTGTTACATTGTTACGTTTTCCTTCTATTTTACAGTTTCATTGATGAGTGTGACTGTCTACCTCCCAAACCAAGACAACAAACAACTGTGATTGCCAGAGGCTGTCCACCCGGTGCTCTTAATCAGACCTGACACCCGTTGGGGTCAGCTTTGGACCAGCGCTAGTGCTTTAACAACAGATCATTCAAGATAATTCAAAAGTAAAAACTTCATTATTCAGAAAGTCTGCACACAGTTACAATTGAGTCGATAACAACAACAAATGTCAAATTAAGAGTCCAGTGTAATTATCCATCTGCCTCAGAAAGTGTCTTGTATGCCTATTACCAGTGAATGAATTCCAGCTCTTAGAATGAGAGCAGACTATTTTTTTCTAATTTTGTTTTAAAATCTCTTTATGCCCTGTTCTTGCACTCCACAAAATATCTGCAATCCACAAAGTGCTGACAGAGACGGCACATCATGCTGCTTCAGCAACTCACAAACAATCATCAGTTTGGAACATTCCTTCCAAGTGACTTACAAAACAATTATTTATGACATATGAGGCTCAAATTAAGAACTCCTAGTATATATTTGCTCCCTCTGCTTTTTCGAAGGATCAGTATGAGCCAGCGGATACGGCCATGTTGTGGTTTTCTCCTCTGTCAAAATAATAATCAAACATAAACCCTGCAGTAAGCTCTGTGTTTAGGTGATCAGCTAATGGGAATAACTCACTTTGTCTGGACAGGAGCCACATCCACACACACCAAGGAACACAAGGAGCAATGTGTGTCAAAAGATGCACAGCAACATCAGCTCAGTGTATGGTGAGAGCAGGCCTGTGTCTCAAGTGGGAATAGGTAAACACACTTGACTCATATAACCTCATGTCTCGGTCTAATTGGGCTGAACTTCAGTATCATTCTTTTGGCCAAATTTGGACAGGAGCTATTGAGTTGAAAAAGAGTTGACCTGTCAGACCATCAGTTCACAAAACCACACACACACACACGCATGCACCAACACCCCCACACACGCCCCCACGCACACCCCCACACACACACACAAATCATAAAAGCGCAAATGTGGTCAGTGCAAACCCCTCGTGCAAACGATCCAATCTCTTAAAAAACTCACTCTCACTATAGGATTAAGAGTCTGTCAGCAGTAAGAGTGTTTTCTTCCAGACCAATGTATTAGCAAAGTCCCTCCGACTAGTGAAGATTTTTGATGTCCCTGAGGATTCCAGTATAAACCTGGGTCAAAAGCAGACAGATGTTATTCACTTTGTTATTGGCATGATACAGAATTTTACTGTCCCCCAGCGTCGGCACTCTGCCTGAAGGATGTCATGTCTTTTTTTAAAACTTAAAGAAATCAAAAATCAAACAGACTCAGAGGGAATGTTGACAACCTTCTACTAACTACTTTAATTTCTTGAAGACAATTACACCAGACCAGATGTAAATATCATTGTTTTTTTGGTTTGTCTTGTTTCTGTTTGGGACAGGGCCTGGTTATAAGCTGATGTTTCAAACTGATTTCTTGAATTTGGCTGATTTGTATTTTTTTTAAGGTATCTGTTGAGGCTGATATGTCAAACTACATGTTACAATTTATAAAGCAAGATCTGGCAAACTTGTCCAAACTATTCCATACTATAATGTCTATTCCCAAACTCAAACAACCATTGCGAAAATGGCCGTCAATATCCATTGCAATAATTGATGGTACCTTTTCATCAAATAGAAAATTGTCAATCTACTGCCTCATCTTCATGGACTTTATTGCAACCTTGTCCTTTGAATGAACTGAGTTAAAGCTCATATTATGTCGGGTGCTTGTATTAAAGCATTTATAATGTATGGAAGCTAAAACTCTCTGCACATCAAAGCTTTAATTGTATGTTTTTGAGGATTGTTAAGTTACTGTGGTTAAACATTTTACAAACCAACATGGAAAGAGTCTGTTAAATGTTTTTGTAAAGTCTCTAAAACAGGATGTTAACGTGGAACCCAGAAAGTGATGTTGCAGACGCCAGACATCACCTTGTTCCAGATAAATAAATTAATTTCCATGTCAGACTCAGAGTTTTTTAATAAGCCTCCTAAAATTACTGATACTGACCTTAATAGTCCGGTTCTGTTTAACTGACATCACAATGAGGTGAGTAGCATGGTGTATTTAATTCTTCCGATGCTGGCTATTATTGCATTCTCCTGCATCAACATTTTTAGATTTTATTAGTTTATTTCAGCAGACGTTGTTATTGCTGCACCATTTTCCTGGAACAGTTTTTTAGCCAAATAATATTGGCCGGTTGTTGGAAAAGCCACCAAACTAAGTGGCTTTTTCTAAAGCATTGTTAGAATAGCAGCAGGATTTCATATTCTCTGTATGAAAAGACACATTACAATACACTTGTCCGGTTTTTAGGTTAGGATAACCTAACTGATTCCTGTTTCATTAATACAACAATGAGAGATTTTTATTTTATTTTATATTATTTTCAAATTTAGCAATTTCCATAAATGCATTGAGTATTTGGTAGAGCTATCTTTCAACCGTATAACTTCAAATATTTTGTTTTTGTTCCCACAATATTTTATAATATTTATAATGAAATTTGGTGGAATGTTGAGGGACATTATCCGTTTTTACTTCTAACATTTAACTTAGATGTTTCTTCTCTGTTTTCACAATGTCACTTTAATGTTTAATTTTGCCCAGTTGAAACCTGATGCAGTTTTCTTCTCTTTTCCATTTTTAAGCATATCTTAAAAACATGTTTGATTTGACACATTGTGTGCAGCTGTAACTTCTGCAGTAAACAATCCCATAACATGATGCTGCCACCTCTGCTCTAGTTGCCATGCTAAATGGCTTTTTCTAAAGCCATTTAGATTCAAGCTTACTTCAAATAAAAAAATCCTTCAATTTAAACTTCATCAGGCCATGAAATGTCTCCAAAAATTTAATTCTTTATCCCGGATCATGCACATCTTTATGAGCATTCCCTTGCTATCGAGGAAACTGAGTGTTTGGTTTGCCTCTATCGAAATCAAATGCTGTGAATTAAACAATTAAAAGCTTAAAAAGCCATCATCCAGGTATTGCAAAATTCTTAAAAGATTTATCAGTTTTAATGTATATAAACTTCCTGAAAAAAGGAAGTACTAAGCAAATTTTAATAAATTGCTATGACTACAGAACGCAGGAAATTTCTAATCTCTAAACTTTTCAAACAAGGAGAAAACGCAATCCATAGGATCCATACTCTACGCCTTCATGCTTTTTCAGGTTTTCAGCAGCATGCTTGATTCTAACTGATATGTTACACTGTTTTATTACATATAAAGTTTTAAGCCTCTTCTTTTTTCTCTCATTTTGTTGTAAAGCAGTTCACCTGATTGCTCCTGTTAATAACGTAGCACAGGAAGTGATGAGCTGTCAGGTACTTCCTCCTGCATGTCTTCACGGCGTCATTCACCTGGGAGGCGTGGGGGAAGGGAGGAGTTTGTAAATTAAGCACGCTTCGGTTTTGACCTTGGTGTTTGACCTCTGTGAACTCTTTAACTAGGAATGCTATTGTCAGGGACAGTCCTCTTAGGTCTATAGAGCTACTGTTTAACATGGACGTAATGTGAATACGCTTTACATTAAGCAAATTTACACTTAAACTGAAAATAATTATGATCATGGTTACCGCTTGTGTACATATCAAATCAAAGATATTTCAAAGAACAATCTAAGTGGGTTATCTTCTGATTAAGTGAAGGTTTCCATGAACTAATTTAGGTTATGAGTATTTCTTCATGATAATTTATACTGAACATTTAAAACCTGTGTTTAAAACAACCACTCCAGAAAAAGTCATATTTTATATATTAGAGCATGTATTCTGACATTTCTAAGATAAAAGTACCTTTTTTCTGTGAGCAGGTATAAAGCACTTTTCATTACTTTGTTGAATTACAATGTTTTTATTGGTCTGATGTAATATTTTAATCTTAAATGTCATGTCTATATTAGCTGTTAAAAGAAACTTATAATTAAGAAAAATAAAGCCTGTGTGATTGAAATATGCAGTTTTTAATAATCTCATTTATTGAATATGACAATAAATCTTCTCTGCATGACATCATGACTCATTTGTAGATATTTTTGCTCAACTCTTCCACTCATTTTCCAGTTTTGTTTTAATATCTACAAGTTTTTTGAGGAGGAATTTTTACTGGCTACCAGTTTTCTGATCCAAACCCTGTGATATGAAATATTTTGCACACTAGAGAAAAAGTTTATTTTGTTTAAATGAGCTTCACTAAAGAAAAGCGTTTAGACTCTGGAATTAAGATGGCCTGAATAAACCCTTAAATAATATAGTTTGTGTTTGTGCTGCATGAAGAGAAATTTACTAAAATCTCAGATATTTTTTGTTAAATCAAAAGTGTTCATGAACTAAATGAATCCCAACTCAAAATAACATTTAAACTGTCATTTTTCTAGCGGCAAAGAAAACCCAAGTACGATGGCGTGTTAGGGCCATTGTAAATAGAAAAAAGGAAAATTCTGCCCAAAAATATCAGAATTACCTACAAAAAACAAGGAAATGTTGAGTAGTATAACCACACGTACTTCATTAACAACAAAAACAGAATAATTTAAAATGCTTCTGAACAAACTAAAATCATGTCTATTCAACTGGAGTTTAAAACAAACACTTTGTTTCATTCGATGTGATTTTAAGCACAACGGAAACCAGAGGAAAAAAACCTACAGTTTGTGGTTTTTACTGCTAATGATTTTGATTGTCATTTTTATAGTTTTATAAGCGCCCCAACAAAGGTCCTATCAAAACCAAACAAAAGCTAAATTATGAACATAGTCAACCTGAATGACAGCTATTACTTCTATTGCTGGCACCTTTCAATGTGCTGAACTCAGATAGACCCGCCGAGCAGAAGCACACTCTCACACTGCCTCTGCATTGCACACATAATCATGTTCTTCAGTGAGTGAGGACAACATTAGTGCACAAGCAACCAAAAATCACTTAGTTATGATGCATGCTCTGTTTGTTCATCTATGTGTTGGAGGGAGCCTCATTTTTCAATGTCATCTTCTTCCTATCTCAGCTGTGAGCGGATCACTTTCCAGGACAAACGCCTCGCTGAAGTTCACTGTGTAATTATTGACAGCAGAGAAGATTTATTGGCGTTATTTTAGCTGGAGATAAAATGGAAATGTGGATAATAACTGTCATTTCAGGAGCAGCACAGGAAAACTTAGCATACAGATTGGCTCTTGTCTATCCACTGGTCAGAGCAATTAGGTTTGCTGAGTGCTGGAGAGGACACTTCCTGATGGCCAAGTGTTAAATGAGTCTAATGCTTGGACTCATCTAACACTACTGGAGGAAATGACAAAGAAGACGACAGGAAGTGGTAGGAGGATGATGACGCCGCATGTTTTTAATGACTTATTGCATGAACAATCTTATTGTGTGGTGATTTTAATTTCATTTCTTATGTAATAGAAACATAAAACACCAAAACTACATTACAGCTCTGTTTTACCATGATCAAACTTTATTGTAAAAATATGAAAATAACATTTAAGAAGAAGTTAAAAAAACAAAAACACTTTAAACAACTCTGTAACTCTTTTAATCCATAACTTAATAATTTGGTGATCTTACAATTTTTTTTAACACAGAGCTGGATCCTAGCAGAGGAGTTTGCAGCTTTGTGCCGTCTACAGATACCTGGAATTTACCTGAAAAGTTGATTATTTCTAATTTATTCCTAAGTGTTTGTCTTAGTTTCTGGTGCATATATCAGTGGTGAGAGATTTCAGAACTCACTGAAAATATAAAAAAAAAATATTTCATGAAAAATAAGTGAGAGACACAGGCAGCATTGTACACAGACAAAATGCAGGACGTAACCCAAGTTCAACTTCAGATGTGTCTCACATCACAGGAGAAGAAAAGTAGCAGCTGCCCAGACACTCAGGAGAAATCATGAACATGTAAATACAAGAAAACACAGCAAAAACCAGGAGAACTGGAGAATGACTCATTTTCAGTCTGAGGGTTTCAGGCGCACAGTATACATGTGGAAATCATGTGTGAAATGGAAAACCAGAGTCAAAGGAACACAACATCAACACTTTCTGCTGCACTCAAAAGCCGAGTTCAACCTGTCAGATGTTTTGTTCTTTGGAGAACCTCAAAAATAAAAATGGCAACCTGTATTAAAAAAATTTTCCTGAAGTGATTTAAAAATACATTTCAAATCATGTGCATTGTCTGATTTTAGAGCAGAAAAGATGTCAGATACAAGCAGATGTGTCCAGCATCCTTGAAGCACCATGACATGGTGGTGGCAGTATCATGCTGTGGGGTGTCATGCTTTTTAAATATATCTGTCTGAGACTAGAGCAGAAACAACCATGAACACAGCAATCAGATTGAGAATGTCTGATCGTTGACAGCAATGAGGTTTTCCTCTTTGCAGAGAACATCTGAAGATGCGTTTCTGAGATTTGATCAAACTGATGTTACAAAAATAAAATATAAACATTTTCAAAAAACCTTTTCAATAAAAGGTTTTTGTGCTAGAATGAGGTGATTTTTTGAAATTGATGTATTTCACAGAATTGTAATGGAAACACTTTTTGCATTACACAAGTGCCATTAATAAATCTCATGTAACTGTTCACATCCATGGCTGCCAGGTTTTTTAATTACTTATTACCTGGACAAGCATGTTCATAAGTGATTTTAATTTCATTTCTTATTTAATGGAAATACCACAATTACAAAATTGTATTTTTCAACATCAGCAGAATATAGATATTAAATACATTTTTCAAAATGAGATTTTCCCTTGAGAGAATTTATTTTTGAAATGTCAAATTGTGCGATTGAGGTCAATGGAAACGCAGCTACTGTATGAAGTACATCACTTTAACTCCTTACAACAAAACCAAAGCCTTTGGCTGAGTATGGCGATTGCTTGCGTGCCAAAAAAGTTCAGTGTGATCTGCCTCAGTTGAGGACTTAAAGTTTAAATTGTGAAGTGAAGGATGAACCCAGCAGTACATGAGAGAACGGAGCGGACAGGAACTTTATCACCTCTAAGATAGAGCACTTCTCAAGGTCTCTCATGATGCACAGTGTAGGGGAAGATAACACCTAATCTCTGAGAGGACGGAAGCATTGCAGGAAGTGTTCGTCCAAAACAAGCAGCACCAAGGAATTTTAGGGAAGGATAGGACTATTTTATCTTCTTTTGTCAGGTTTTACACAACAGTACATCTAATGCAAATCCCTTGAGACTATCTCCTTTTTCGCCACTTTTAATTAAAAGCCAATGAAGTTTGTGAAATACTGAGACGGTTCGCCTCAGTTATCCCTGTTGTGCAGCAGGTGCTGCTGTCTGACTCTAACTGAAGGTCCAGATGGGTGTTCAGTGGAAACACCTGCTGATGATGAATGAACGAGGGGGGGAATAGGTGACAACTGCGCTGACATCAATGCAGACTATTGATTCATGTTGCTCCCTGTGGTATCTTAATGTAGCAACAGAACCTCGCAACAGAATCTCTTCTTTCCAGGTCCTGTCGGGACTGGAGAACTTTATCAGAGTGGAAAATACAGAAATATACTAAAATGCGACATTAATCCACACAAAGACCAGGGGTCAACAATGTTAGCAGGCTAAGGAAGCATTTTTAAACTCCTGCAAACCGAAACGCAAAGGTGGGAACAAGTTGTTGATTTTTAAGAAAGTTGAGATCCAGCCAAGAGTAAAGTCAAGTCCCAAATAAAGACATACAAGATCCAGACAAGTCAATCACAACTAGAGTCTGAAGCCTTAGATTTTGAGTCATTTTACAAAATATGGAATTTAATCAGATTGACAATTTTTTTATGTAGAATTTATACGTTGTTTTTGAAAATAATTGTTCCCCAGAACAACAAATAAGATTTGGACATGGAATTTGAATTTAAAAATGTTAGAAAACCAGCTTTAATTTATTTTTTGTGTTTGTGTGTGTGTGAAGTAAATATTGACTGAAGTAAACAGAAATTAAAATCTATAAAACTAATGAGCAATCTACGAAGACCCGTATGTTCTTTTAGTTAAAGTACTGTTTGGGATGGCAATAAGTATTGTAAAATAATTTGCAAATACACCCTGGTCTATTTTTCATGCATTAACAAGTGTCAACATAACTTTGGACATATGTACACCTTTAAAGAGCTTCAGTGAAACATTTTTATACATACTTAACTTTTTGGTGCAGAAAACTGGTTGAAAAAAGTGTATGATGGCGATATCATCCAGTGAATATAACTCAAATAGTTTGGATGTTTTTATTCTGTCTTTCTTACAAAACGGTTCTATATATTTATGTCTTAAAGAAGGGACAGAACCCATGTTTGACCCGATTTTCCTCTGGCATTTTGCATATAAGTTTGTTTTGCATTTAGATCCTAAAGAAAAAGTTATAAAACTTTTGCTACGACACAAATTATATATTAGAAAACATGGGAAAATCTTGCAAAAACCTTATATTTCAGCAGAAAAACTTTCAGCACTTAAAATGCAGTATTCTGTGGCCAGTCACAGAGTTTAGTGACTGTAGTTTTAGTTTTTCATTTTAGATGAGTGGTTCAGTTTTTGAGCTACGCAGGAAGTATTTTTGTTTGTTTTTTGGCTTTGAAAACACTGAAGTCTTTTTGTAAGACCCTCAACCAGAGAAAACACTGAAAAATAAAGTTAAGTTGCGTCTCTTTGGTTATTGACCCCCACCTTTGGTTTAGTGTAGTGTCACACCCTGTGCATGGTGCAACACTGGATCCATGATGACAAATCTCCTCAAGGTACAGGAAGTTAAAACAGTCTCTAAAGTAAAAAATAAAAACTCACTAAGTTCTTTATAGTTGTATTTATGCTAGCTCATAAAAGCTAGTCATTATTTCCTTATGTGAGAATAAATGTTACAAAATAATTTTAACTTGAGATAATTTTTTATATCATGTACATTATGAAATGAAAATAAGTTTGTGGATGTTAAAACCAGATTAACTTTATGTTGTTTTTTTGTTGGATCCTCAGGATCTCTGTAGCTGATCAACAGTCCTTTAAGATATCTTTATTTATTTTTTTCCATAATACAAAAAGAGGAGCAATGTCTCAGTCATACCAAAGTATCTGCTAATAGAGAGCTGAGTGTGATTTTCTCCACACCCACCTGATGAACAGCATGCACCTCTGACAAGCTGCTTCTGCTTTGGAGATAAAGCTGCGTCTCAGGCAGACTCAGAGCTTCCTATCAGGCAGCGCCTTCATCTGCTCCGCTCTTATTTGTGTCTGGTCCTCCCTTAATTTCAGAAAAACAAGCGAGCTATAATGAGCGTGCATTCATTTCCACCCCCCTCTGATTTCCCATGCATATCTCCACATCCATTGTTATTGGACTCTGTGTGACCTCAGGCTGTTTGGAATTCATCACTAAGCAGCTTAGCTGGTTAGCGCGCTATAATATCACCAAACATATTTCAGTTCAATAACTCCGCCCTTTATTTGATGATTTAAACAAATAGTTTATTTCTTGTCGCTAAATGAACTGTTTCAGTTTGTTCCCGGTGCATCTGTTGGCAGAAGATAACACAGCTGGGAAAATGTGGCGTCTTCTATTTATAGGCAAGCAGCATAATAACTGGAGACTGACATTTCTCCCAAGTATGATTGTCAGGTTATGGCTCAAAGAGATCACATGACCCCGCAGGACCAATTTATAATGCTGTTCCTTGTCAACTTCATCCACAGGCAAAGATTTTTCTGTGTCATGGAGAAATTATACAATGTGTATTTTCATCTTTTTTATTATGAATGTAAATCCAAAAACTGTCATCTGTAAAAATTGCATACAGGACAGATCCAAGGCTTAAAGAACAGAATAATATTTACATGGAATAAGTCAACAAATAGTTTTTACAACAAGACCAAGCTTTTCTAGTTTAAGACAACTCAGAAATGGAAAATATATATATATATATATTTTTAATAAACGAAATAAATAATAGATGCTTTTTTTATTGCGTTCAAATTCCAAAGTTTACATGAACATTGCAATACCTTTGAAGAAGTTGAAAAACTTTATTTGTTATTTCACAATGTTTAAATTGTTGTTCACATTTCTGTTTGCTTTTTTGTATGACGTCATATAAAAATTTAAATAATCTGCCAAGATATTAGTAAGAGAATTCTGGAAGTCAACCAATCTGGTTCATCCTTGGGTCCAATTTTAAGATGCCTAAAATTATTTTTCATTAAATAATTTTTTTTATTTCATTAACTCAACGATGAATATGAATAGCTGATGTAGTTAGTAAAAGAAATAATGAATGAAAAGGAGTAGAAAGAAGAATAACATTTAAATATCTTCCCGTTCAAAAAAATCAGCTCAGATTATTACAAACATATTTCAGTTACACAAAAATACTCAACAAACTAAACAAAAAAATGCTGGAAACAACTTATTCAGCGCCATATTGTTTCGCCATCATAATTTTCAAATTTCTCCAAGTTTTATGCTTCAGTGATTTACCCTATTAATATTATTTATATTATTACATCAGCCTTACTTTTTCACTGTCGATCTGTGTTCATGTAGATTGGTGTTAGCCACAGTTAATCTGGGACTTTGAGGGTTCTGGTCAGTGTCCATGGAAACGACCTGCTCAACAGATGCAGGCACACTCTAAACTAATGACTATTTGTCACAAATCATCACTGTGTTGTATTTTTTGAGCAAAACGGCAGATAAAAGAATAACTCATGACATAAAAGGCTTAGAAAAGAAGGAGATGAGTAACAACTGCAGTGTCGCCACTGCACAACAGCTTTTGATAGCAAAATGAATCTTTGTAATGACTTGGTGGAACAATATCACAATATGAGTTTATTCTGCCAAACCTTTTTTAGACATTTGTATCAGAAGACAGTTCTTTTTAGCAGGAGACAAAACAGAGGAAGTGACAGATACGACACATTTTCCTCCTTTTCAAAATGCATAACTGATTATGACAGGATGTGATATTATTGTAGCACCAGTTATTTGCATCTCAGTGCGGAGAAATGAACTCATTTCATGGTCTGCTGGGTGGTTCGGGCGGAGCACAAATAAGTGAGAATTGCCACTTGCCCTGCGTTTGGGTGGCTGGGGCGCGGAGCGGCGCTGAGATGAGCAAGCTGGAGAAATGTGAAAATCAGGCCTCAATAACGCCCGGCCGCCGCGCACATCACCGCTAAGACATTTGCATATTGCTTTCCTTTCCGGGCGCCAAAATAAGATGGATCATTTCCTGAGCCTTTTAGCCCAGAGGAGGCAGAGATTGGAGGGAGTCTCCTATTACTGATGTCAGTCTCAACCTTCCAAACTCACTTCAGCCCTGTGGACTCATCCAAGACTCCTGCAATCTAATAAGGCAAGGTCATTTTCAGTTGCTACTTTTAGCATTCATCTTCAATACATCATTGTCATATTAATTCTGAGATGTTATAATTACTCCAGCCAAATGAGGCCATGAGGAGGCAGGCGGTCTGCAGAGATTCTGCACAAGATTTACGTGAATAAATGAGCTCATGTTTTACATTCATGACCCAAAACATAGAATTTTACCATTATTCCTTTTTTGTTCACATTTTTTAATATATTCAATAGTTTCTGTGGCTATTGAAGAGTGCATTACATATTTACCCTTGATTTAGAGGCAATGACGGCAAAAGCAGTAGGAGTTAATATTGTAATCTAAGAGTTGTTGGTTCGAACCCCCACTATGTCCATCTCTGTCGTTGTGTCCTTGGGCAAGACTCTTCACCTGCCTCAGGTTTGGTCCAAAAGTATTTCATGGATCTGGGGAGGTTTTGGAACTGTCTCCTTTGTGCTGCAGGTACATTGGATGATTTCACAAGACAAGTTCTTCTCAACAAGCTTGGTGCTTTGCTTCCATTCCTGTTTGTGTTGCTCAGCAAGAGGAAATCAAGTTGTAGTCAATAAGAAAAGGGTGACTGGTTAAGAGACACCAGGTTTCATCTTCACTGTTTGCTGATGATGAGGTAATGTTGGAGTCTTACTTGACTTTCGGACTGCCTCGACGTGGTTCAAGCAGCTGGAGTTATGATCGTGGTTCTCAGAAAAAGATCTTTGCTTCATTCAGGTGTTCTCAACATTCTTAGGGGTTTTTTGCAGGTTAAGGCAAAGGAGCTGTAATTGGGCCTCATGCCATAATGTGGGTCCTGATCCAGTTTGTTGTTGTAGAGAAAGAACTGAAAAACTTTTTAATTCAATTGATCTGCACATTAACAGTAATGATTCGATCTGGATCCTGTCAAAAATGAGTAAGATCTTGAAAATATCCATTTCCTATGTGTCTGTAGTTTATATCTGCTTAAAGCTGCAGAGCTGCATTTGGGCTGGGGCTTTCCTCCAGCCTTATTCTGGATACAAGTCACTTAATTTAAATATTGTCATAAGCTGGCTGAAATTACTTATAGATCAAGAATATCCATCATCAGAGAGAGAATGAAGTAAAACCACTAATCATTTGCATCAAAATGAGCTATTGGATTTCTTTCTCAAACCTGATGAAGTTTCTCCTGGGTGCCAGTCTGGAGGGTGTATCAGTGGGTGTTTAAGACTTCTAGTCTGGCAACACCAAAAAAAAAAAAAAAACAGAGCAGGAGAGTATTGCTCATGTCTGGATTTGTCTACTAGACCTGTCATTGTTATGATGAACACAGTGGATGAATGGACTGATTATCTTTTTAGTAAGACAAAGTTTATTAAATATCATACTGCGCCACATATCCAGCTTTGGATATTTTATAGCTGCTGGTTTAAGAGTTTCGAGGAACTCTTGGAGTTCTGAGGCATCATGCAGCCAGATCCATATGTAATCATCACATAACCACTGATGAAGCCCAGCACTGGGACGAAGAACAGAGTGTTCCTAAACTGAGAGCTCTAACCAAATGACAAGTGTGATTACTGGTTTAATTCAAAAGTTTGAAATTTTATGATCTCTATTTTGCACATGCTCAGCATTTAAGCTGTGATTTGATTATTTTCACACTTTTGGCAGTGCCATAGTAACATTATGACTCATGGTGCATTTAAAAGCAAAAATTTAATACTCCATCTTTCAGGTTAAAATTTCTTCTAAAAGTTGGATTTTGAAGTCATAACAATAGATAGATTCAACACCAGCAGGGTTTTATTTGCTGATTCATTTCTGAAGTAACATCTCGGACCGTTACAATACCTATGATGCTTATGCGTTGTACAACAACAAAACAAGTCAGGTGTCAAGAGTTTGAATGTGTTATGTTTTTTTCTAAACCACTCATAGTAAAAACCATCATATAATCTTAAATGGATAAAAAATTCCAATCAATATTTAGTCAACTGTTCCTTAGCAAGAGCACACACTTTCTGTAGGCAAAAAACAGCTTTTGTTAATAAATGTGTGTGCGTGCATGTGCGTGTGTGGGGGTGTGGGGGTGGGTGGGCGTGTGTGTGAGTTCTTTCCTGAACAGAAAATCTCTGCCACCTGCTACATCTACTACACAAAGCTTTAATCAACTTCTTTGTGTGCCATGGCTGTTTAAGGAGCTGTGGGACAACCATTCAGCGCCTGCTGATCAATGGTTGGTAGAAATCAAGCCCGTGAAGTCTGCTCAGAGAATTTCATGCTTTGCTGGTTTCTAAACCTTATATTTGTTTGCTCTGCGCCTCCTAGGTTGGGTTCAGTTCCAATAACAAGGAACATATTTGCATGATATGTTGTACATGCTTGGTTTTTTTATTTAGAAAATATTCAGAAGTGCTTCAAAGTATGGTTGTAAGGATGTCTCTGAGTTTGGGCCTGAATGAAGAGTTTAGAACAGGTTTGGAATAGAAAACATCACCAATAAAGTCAAACTTTTGTACCAAAATAGGATTTTTAAAGTCATTCCAGGTTTTTGTTGCCTATTCATTCACCGCCCAGAAACATTTGTCTCAAATGCATTTTTAAAATTTTCCAACTGCAAAATTCAATGGACTTTACATGGATTTCGCATCAATATAAAGTGACACATAATCTATAGCTTCCAACAATTTTTTTCCAGTTCCGGAAAAAATCATCTTAATCTGTCTTGCAATCACTGGTGAGTAGTTTCTGCACTCCTTTCTGCTGCCACCACCATGTTTCACAGTGGAGATATTGTACACACTGTGCATACAATCCCAACAAATTACACATTGGAATGCTGCAAAATGCCAAAGGTGTATGGATACTTTTCCAAGGGGTATTAAGAAAAAATTAATAAGGTCAGAAACTGTTCCAAATGTGCATCTGACAATATTAAAATAAATTTTTCATGTTGAAAGATGTAGTTGGTTTTAAAGCAGCTGACATATGGCCAGTTGTAAGACTCATTCTGCTCTGTTCTGCATGACAATTCTTTCCAACAATTCCAGAAACCAAATGTGACCCATTTTGGTTTCTGTAGGAGGTGAAATAATTTCTGACAGTAACTTGATTAAACCGTCTCTTAGTGCTCTGATGTACTGCTGAAGTGACTTTCCAAATGCGTAAGCACTCGGCGCATTGCCTCCAGCATGTGCTCCATTTCAAGGCACATCTCCATCAGCTCAAGCCGTTAGCTGATGTTATCTGCTGAGCTGACCTTGTCACAACAATCATATCCACTGGTGTTTTAACCTCATTCAGCTGCATGAGTATTCAGACTGGAATGGATCTATGTCTCTAAGAGTAAACTAGTGAGGAACACAATGACAGGAGACCTGGAGAGAGCAGACGGCCCCTGAAGGCACCATGGTGCTACGGTGAAAGTTGCCTTAGTAATTAAATTCATATTAGCATAGCACATTAGCTGCATCTCCATATAATTGCACAATTGGACATTTTGAACCTAAATTAATGGAAACACTCGAACTCTTTGATAAAAAAGGATGAGATGGGTTTTAGGTGGTAACAAAAAGAATATGACAGGAAGTGTGGCAAGTTTTTTTAATTATAAGTTTCTTTGTGTGAACAAACATAATCACGTCTTTTATTTAATGGAAACACCACAGTTGTAAATTTGTGTTTCTTCAACATTGGTGTACTCTTAACAAAGTTTTGTGTACATTTCTAATGAAAACGCAGATATGGGCTACAGTCCATGTTCGCTGTTTGTAAAATGACGCTCAACAGCAACACTTTGTTCATGTTAAACAGGCAGTGGATTTTTCCTTCACTTTTTTTTTTTTACTGTCAGCTGTCCAATACTACAAACTAAATAGTCACACTCAAAATGCATTTTGTCATGACTGCATGTGGATCAGAATGTTATCCAGAAACATGATTCTCATATTCATAAGCTGGATGTCCAGATTAATTAAAGTCATTCATTAAACTTTTATAATAACACAGAATATTTTTTTAAAAGCATAAGAACAGGATAAGGTATTGTTGTTTTTTTGTATATAGTTCATAGACCCACTATAAACTGAACAAATTTTGGCAAACATCACTTTTAATACTTTTTTTTTAGTACTTTTAATACATTTAGCAAGATCCACTAAAAATCTCCATTTTGCAAATAAACACTACTTTATTTGCAAAATAAAGTAGTATGACTACTTTATGACTACTTGTAAACTGCTTCCAAGTAGTCAGTGTGTATTCATTTTTTTTTATTTTATGCCTCATGTTACCTTTTGGGATTACTTTACTCTAAGAAAACCTTTTCTGGGAAATAAAACTAAAGTTAAATAAAGATTTCAAATATCACAAATTGAGGTTGAAATATTCTGCTCCTAGTGTAGAAAAAATAATAATGGATAAAGTCAAGGTTTCAAGCAGCAGCACTTCTGGTGTGGCCCAGAGCCAAAAAATAAAGTGCTGAAAATGACCTTTACTGGACATTCACAAATCCAATGAATCGTTCACAAATCACAAACTGGATTTTCAATCATTCTAATATTAGTGCAAAACAATCTAGTCCAGGTTTGAAGAGTCTACATTTTGTAGTTTAGACTAGATTAAAGGTAGGCCAACAGTAGTTCACCTTCAAATGCAAATATATCAGATTTCTCAGAGTGGTGAGAAACTTCATCACATTCATGTTATGACAGGCTCCCTTAATGTCATACTGAAGCCCAACACACTTAACTGGTGCTTGGGTATGAAAAATAATCAGGAAAACAATGAGCCAGTGTGTTTTACATCTCCCAAGACTCTGGAATATAATTTATTCAATCAATCTTTAAACCCAGGGCCAAAATGAAAAGCTTAGTGTTGAATAAGTATCCCATTTAAGCCTTTGGCTGAATAGGTTTCAAAAGTCCTTATCTCTGTCATGTTCAGTCACTCTATATCCCTATTGAGTTTTGAATATCAAAGCCTCCTACAAGGGAAGATGTAGATGTTAGTGAACCTCAAGAGTAAAGTGCTTTCTGATCCGCACATTCTACGACTGTCTGGTGTCTTCAGTAGGTTAACCTCCCACAGATACAGGCTTTCTGATGACTTTAATAATCTGCTCCAGACAGAACTGTTTGAAGTGCTGGCCCATCAGTGCTGCTGTGAGCCTCCAGATGCAGCCAGAGGCCAATAACTCTGAGTCTATTTTGGTTGCAAGGTGCCTTAAAACAAAATAATGGATGTACCGGGGGCAGTGTGAAGCTGTCCTCAGACATGTTCTGTTCGGCACTAATCAGTACACACACACACACACCCCCACACACACCCCTAGAATAATCTTTATAATCCCAAAATGAAAGTGAGTTCACTTAGACTGCTGTGGTGTTGGAATGTCTGACTTTGCTGCTTTCATGGAATGTTTTATACAACTTTATGTTTTAAAAGCGAAACACAAGAGATGGACTTTAATATTCTTTATAATGCAGTACACCTGCTTTATGAGGTATGCGTCATTAAGTGCTTTTCTCTTACAAATGTGAGCAAATCTCTGTCTATATTTTGATAATGTAAGAAAAATCACAATTTGTAGTGTTTCCTTCAAAAAAGACAAGAAGCTAAAATCACAAGTGAATACGATTGTTCACGTGAAAAATCATTAAAAAACATGTCAGACAGATGAGACATATTCATATTTCAGCCTTAGACCTACGCTCATCATCTGTCAGCCATCAGAGGAGACGTTGTTGTCTTATACTAAGGAGAGACTACACATGTGGCATTATGGGGAAATTGTAGTTGGTCATTATATTGAAGAGCTATGTATTCAACATGTTTGGATAACACACAACTTTTTATGAACTGTGGAGCCATCTGCACATTGTCAGAAAAAAACAAAAGCAAAACATCATCCTCCTACCACTTCCTGTTGTTTTCTTCATTGTTTCCACCAGTAGTAACATCCAGTTGTTGATCATGTGATTCATGTGATACGATAAAAAATTTTCCGCTGCAGGTTATCGAAATACGTCTCAAAAACATAACTTTTTTCAGAATTGGAGTGTTTCCACTAAGCAAATTTATTTCTGTAATTTCAATTTTTGTAATTCTATTAAAAGTTGGCACTTTTAATGCAACTTTTAAAGCAACTTTGCATTGAAAGTGTCATAATTTTCCAAATGACACTTCATGACAACAGTCATAGACATAAAGATGACAGATGTTATGTCATGTTTATGACAGTGTTATGTCAGTGTCAAATAAAGTGATACCAGAAATGCAGCTGGTCTAATCACGTTGTCTTCATTCATGCTGGATTTTCTGGAGGGTTTTTAGTGCAAACATATAACATTTATGATTTAATGATGAATGAAGATCACACTGAGAAACAGTCCAAAAACCGAGGCAGCACTGCAGAGCGGACACAAGGCTCAGCACAGGTAGCGCAAGGCAAACGAATGGACAACAGACCGGCTGACATCAGACGAACGCAGACAAGGACCCGACAAGAAACAAAGGACACAGGCGGGACTAAATACACTGAGGGTAATCAAGGAACGAGACACACCTGGGAACAATCAAGGGGAGGACAGGACAACACGGAGAGCACAGAGACACAGAACTCGAAATAAATACACAGAAAA
>CAEGAG010202213.1:0-29442 GCA_903067065.1 Brachyrhaphis terrabensis
GAAGCTTTCGGCTGGTATGTATGACAAAACAACAACCACCTTGAACACATCTCTAGTATGGTAAGACATGATGTTTGCAGCATCATGCTGTAGGAATGATGATCTTTAGTGTAAAGTAGTGCGGTCAAGGATCAGCAAAGTCAACAAAAAAACAGCATCAGCCACCGGTTCCAGATTCTTCTGATGACTTTTATTTGCTACTTTTGACTCTGACAACCATCCTGAGCTTCCAAGAACTAACTGTCTTTATAGCCAATTGGCAACACACTTGCACTTGAATGGACCAAGCCACAATTAAACAGATAAAAAATAAAAAAATAAATCTAAACAGAGAAACAAAAATAAAATTATTAATCTAATTTACAAACTCATCTACATAATGAAATGGTCTGCAAAATAAACCATGTAATACAAGATAACTCAAAAAGTTACTTTAAAGAAAAACAAACAAAGCAATACTCAAAAGGAAACACTCTAATTGGTAGAACCCAGCAAGGTAATCAATGACATCATCCAGCCATTTAAGCAGGAAATACTGGGCTGGCCCCTTCCATACTCCTGCCCTGCTGCAGATCTACAAGGGACAAACAATGGTGAGTAAAAAGGAAAACAAATACCATAAATATACTTTGAAACAAAATAAACAAATTCAACCAGTGGTCCAGAAGTAGTAGCTTTAACTAAAACATTTAAATATATGGAAACTCCAACATAATGCTAACACAAACAAACCCGGGATAGTAAGTTAAGTAACGTTGCAAAGTAATGTTTAAATTTAAGCATTATAACCAACTATAGGAAGTACGTGAATCAGAAATAAGAGTAAGGGACAAGTGGTGAACAGAAACTGAACCACTTTGTCACATTTAGCAGGGATGGGGAAGCTGGTCAGAGCTGATGGGAAGATTAATGCAGTTAAATGCAAAGCATAATTGAAATTGTGTCTCAATTTGGACTTAAGAAAAGTATAACATTTATTTAATTCTGCTTGCTTATGAAACACAACAGAAGGAGAACATGCACACCTGATAAAAAGCATTGTTGGTAATATTTAATTACTGCATGCTGAGAGCGTCCAGAATATATAGCTCTAACTAACAGTGCTATGTATTAGTGCCTCTTGAGAATATGTTGATCATGTTAGTGTTAATAAATGTTCTCAAGGTTGCTATCAGGTGAGAAGGTCTGCAGGGACAGCAATGTTAAGCCTACCATCTGCAAACCCAGATAACACCGCACCATGTGGCACATACTAGGACATTGTGTGTGTAGTGCTTGCGCCCGGTTTGTGTGCATAAGCAGAAAGCAGAACAAGGACATGCTGCATGTATATTAACCCACCGTAGGGATCTCTGGAATAGCATGCTGGCTGATCTTATGGCTGAGTGGCAGGTTGGTTCAAAGCAGTAGTTGGCAGCAGAGAATACAGCGAGCAGGATGTGAAATGCGAATTTGAATAGTTTAGGAGAAATAGAGAATACACAGCAGGATTCTCTGGTTTTTCTGTCTTTTTATCAACTGTGTGTTTAACCATCATGGTGCAGACCACAGGAGCATGTAATTCAAGGTGCCACATGTGCAGTGAAAATGTTTCATTTCTGACCTGCGTTTACGGGTACACAGAGTGTAGATCTAGGCCAAGAGTTGTGTAAAATAACAGAGTTTAATTCTGATTAAGGTCAATGTTAAGGATAATATATGACAGAGGAAGACAAAAGAATTTCTTTTCAGTGGTCAACCTGAAAACATAAATTATCGTGTAACAAAAGCCATCGAAAAAACACAGCTTTTATTTTGTACATTCTTAATTTTTCATTCTTAAATGCACATTCTTAAATCCTTTTTTGAATAAGCCTTATTTTCACAAAATAGATCAAACAAAAAGAAAACAATCATTTCTATGTGTTGAAAATGCAGTACAGTGAACTGTTGTATATTCAAGCCCTGTTACTCTTGCTCTGTTCAACATGGAGGAATTACAGAAAGCCTTCCTTTGTGGGTTGTCGTTTCTTGGAAGGGAAAAGGGTATCCGAGCGTGAACCAAGCAGCTGGTTTCATTAACCTCCTGCCCAGCCATCATGTAGGGGGAGAGGATGGTGGTGGTTCTCGGGTTGCACAGCATACGTGGGTGGTTGGGGCATGGATATTGAGACCATTTAAATTTGCAGTCCAGGCATACTTCTATAATGGGTGGTGACCGCAACTTAACCTGCTATGCCATGCGTGTCTCAACTATGTGTTGTTCTATGTATTCACAAACTCACAGCCTAGCTCTTACACTTTGACATGTTATTCTCTGTATCAGTTTGATTTATTGAAATCATTCACAATGTGCGATCAGGGGTTTCCGATGCAAATTTTGTACAAATTCTTTATCAGACACAGTACCTCCCTTAAGTCTCATACCTCCTCAACTGTGACAAATTTTGTCATTACACTCTCAAAAGGTGTGACATGCAATCCTATTCAGCCTCCCTGAGTTCATACTTTGTAGAGCCACCTTTTATTGCAATTACTTTACCAAAGCTGGAATTTTTGCCCTTTATTTTTTGCAAATTAGCTAAAGCTCAATCAGCTGGCATGAAAAGCACCTGGAAACATAAACTTCAATCATTCTCAGTGGTGTGAAAAACTTTCCCCCCTTCCTGATTTCTTTTTTTTTTTTTTTGCCTGATTGTCAAATTTAATTGTTTCAGAATATTATTGGTTTTAGTAGGTACTCACTTTTAGTTTGGATTTATTTCTCCCTTAATAATAAGCATTCACAAAATTCATTTAAAAAAAATTATTTTATGTTAACTTTTGTTGGCTTTGGCTAATATTTAAATTAGTTTGATGTCCTGAAACATCTTAGTGTTTAAAAAAAGGAAATCAGGGAGTGCACAGGCATTTTTTCACACCACTGTAATTTGGGATTTTGGATGGGTGATTCTAACACATTAAAATCTAGATCTTTTGATTTATGTAGTTCAGTTGTGATTTTGCCTGCTTGTTTTTCTGCTAGAAGATAAACTCTTGCCTGTTTCAAATATGGCCACTCACCATTGTTTTAACTACGTCCATCTCTACTGCTTCCCTCTCCTTACCAATGAACTTCAGATGTTCTCTTATAAACTTACTACACTTTAAATTTATCTACAACTTTATCCCTGACTTGTCTGATGACTTTCTTGGTGGTCATTATGGCAGTTGTTCCTTAATGTTCTCCAACAAACGTATTAGGATAAATTCAGCTGTTCTCTGAAGGCCTGAGATTAAATACAGTGGGAGTTTATTAATTAGGTGATTTCTGAAGGATTTGATGCTCCAGATTGTGCCTAGGTATGTCAGAGAGAAATTTACTAATTAAATGTACTACTGTACATTCTTCTGTTAAAATACTTTTCTTTTGTTGCAATTTCACAAAAAGTGTGAACAATTCTTAATACTTCTGTGAAGTACAATAAATCAAAAGTTGAGATTTTACTAGTTTGATTAACAATTGAATGTATACATGCAGACTGTTGGACCAGGATAGCCAAAACTAAAGAGTTGATCTGAAAAAAGAAATCTACAACATAAACTGTTTGATTTTCTCTTTTCAGAGAGCAGACTTGGCAGTGGCCCCCCTCACCATTACCTATGTGCGTGAAAAAGTCATTGACTTCTCAAAGCCCTTCATGAGTATGGGCATCAGCATCTTGTATCGCAGACCCAATGCCACAAACAGCGGCTTCTTCTCCTTCCTAAACCCCATGACTCCAGACATCTGGGTGTACATTCTGCTGGCATACCTGGGTGTTAGCTGTGTTCTTTTTGTCATTGCAAGGTAAGTACAGATGCTTTAAGCTGTTTGTCCTTTCAGTCCTTCATTCCTCTCCCCATGTGGTCTTGAGGAGTCACAGTGATTTGCCATGTTATCATTACGGGCTGAGTTCTGAGTACGTGAGTCCAGTTTATCATACTGTGTTAACTGCTGGGTAGTGATCAAGGCAGTTATGTCTGCATGAGCTTTCTACAGCCCAGAAGTGTGAATGTAAAAGAAACCCCTTCAAGCATAGTTTTAAAGTCCCATCCGGTAAGTAATTTCTGGTTTCCTACATGAAAACCAGAAATCGCAAGGGGGCTTAAAAAGACTTTTGAAGAAGAAGAAAAAAAAAAAACAATCTTGTGTAATTATCATATTCAGCAGGATAAAAAAAGCGTTCGCACCTGATGTGAAATTACATCTGACGAGTTTATTTATAGTTAATCATCCACATTTGCATATTTTATAAATTATGAAGTTCAGGTTGTCAGCGTAATTTTTTTTGGTGGGGGATTATCTGTTTTTCTTTTTTTTGGAGGGGGGGTTTGGTCATGAATACGATTAATATCCTTTTAGTGTCACTGCCTGCATTTCCTGCTGCTTCTCATGCAAAGTGGTGCTTGAGGAAGTTCTAGAAAACAGGCGCTGGAGGAAGTTCAAGGGCTTGAGAGCAAACAGCTGCACTCCTTCATCCTCATTTGCTACTGTGAAACTAAACTAATTTTGGAGTGGCTTTACATAAGTTTAAAATCATCTTAAATTTTTGCAATCATTCACTAAAGGGTACCCCAGAGAGCTCAATCGCTGTCTGTGCCAGGGAGAAGTAAATTGCCTTTAATATTCTTAAATGTATATAAAAGTTAATGTACAGGATAATTACAGTGTTCTTTCAGACAGAAAGGGGTAATTTTAAAGGGATAATAGAAACTTCAGTGTGTTCTTAACAATGTCACACCTAAACTGAACCATGATAATTATATTGCAGAATATTGTTTTTGTCAAATGTAAAAGTTTCATAGTCACATAGAGTCAAGGAGAACAGGAGCTTCCTTTCATATAGTTTAAATATGTGTGAAAGGCTTAAAATTAATATTTCTTCAGTTGCCGTAAAATAAATTTGCCCTGTATAAAATATCAAAGTCTAACTTTAAATCTGTGTACACCATGAAGTAAGGGAAAAAACACCCACTTTGACATTTTTTGTACCAAAAAAAATCAACATCTCTTCCAAAATACAATTGTACAAAATACAATACAAAATAAATTGAGACATATGTTTTTCAATATGTGCTTCACTTTAAGTAACCTGTCAGTCGTACCACAAAATGGAAAAGACAAGAGACCAACCTATTCAAAATAAAGGTGATTTGGCACTTGTCACCTTTATAGATCTGTTGTGCAAAGAACAAATAACGGTTTCAATACAGTTAAAATTTGTAGAAACTAGTTTGGAAGATAACCTAAGATTGTCTTGACATTATGCTCCCTGAGGAGGATGATAACAGTTAAAGAACTGCTGCAAAAACTGGTATTTTGGGGTCACTCTTTATTTTAAGGCTTTTGTATCTTCTAAGTATTTTGTATCCCACTATCATTCTTCAGTGTTCAGAAACCAATAAGCTAATTAATAATAAACACACTCAAAGTACATCGAAGTGGAACTTAAATTCCCTTAAAGTACCATCTTAAATTTCCTTTAAGGTGGAACTATAGATTCCATCTTAAAGGGAATTTAAAATTTGCATTAATTTTAATTTACACTCTGTTTATTTGTTACATTGGGATAGTCAATTTAGCACAGATATCCCCAGGCAAATACTTCTTTTCTGTTTTGCTATTGCTTTTTTTTATTTGTAGAGATGCTTTTCGTTTGATAACACATTTCTTCCAACGGGATGTAAAGGTGTTCTGAAAGTGAAGTTGTTTTACTAATCCATTTATTTTCATATCAGTGGTTTAATTTTTACATTTTATACTTTGAGCAAACCTCAAATGCAAATAAATGTATGCATCTAAAACTGTTATGTCAATACAATTCAAATGTAAAGTGCTATTTTTTGCTACTCAGTACCACAATAATATAAAGAGTAAGCATAAATTCAACTTTCTGTGGATATTTTGTTCAATATAGTGAAAAAAGACACAGTTCCTCGATACTGCACAAATGGATATCAAAGAAAATATTTTTCATAAATATATATATATATTTGCTGCTTAAATTAGGACTATATAAACTGACACTCCGTCTTTGACTAGAATGATTTGTTGGCCTGCAAGGATTTAACTGAGAAAATGCACAAGAACGCAGAGTGGTTGAATAATTGTACTGCATAACAAAATCTATGCATCTGTTCATTGATAGTCAATTTCCCCTTTTACTTCCTTGGTTCTTTTGTGATCAGCTTATTATTACCTTAATGTGATTGATTGGGTGAAATAAACTTTTCTGCAGTATTAAACTATGTTCTATTAAACACATCACCAATGGTTTAGGTTAAAGGCAAAATCTCTAATGTGGAGTTGAGATTAATAGTGACCTTGGAATTAAATTCTACATACATCATATATTATAAAAATAGACTAAGACAGAGTTTCTTAAATAAAAACAAAACAGATTTTTTTGATTTATGTGTGTGACTTTGTGTTTTCATACAAACATATTTCTAGATTTTTTCCTCATTGTGCAGGCTTTAGCCTGTAAGCATGTGATCTGAGGCAAATCAAAGCCTCGGACAGACAATAATCTTTAAAGAAACTAGCAGAGAAAACAGAAGTAAGTGCTCCAATTTTACATATGGCCATTTTAAGGCTTATTCGCATGTCTTTCGGCTGCACAGAAGGTCTCTTTGCGTCTCTGTGCCTCTTCACCATCATGTAATTATTTGGCAGTGGCTTTCCATTTTAACATTTAAGTAACACAAAATGAGGCTGAAAGGATTGATCGAAATGGTGACAAGTCAACAGCTAGATGGAGCCTGACTGCAAATGCCACCCAGGTAAAAGATAGAAAAGTAGTAGAATGTAACAACAGAAAACTTCACCTGTGAAGACTATTTATTCGTAAAAAATAAGAAACACCTGATTGATTTTTCCAATACAATTCAATACACATAATGTTAAATATTTTTTTAGCAAATAGATGTGACATTTTTAAAGGAAATGTTCATAATCAGTCTCACTCAGGTCTGTGTGGATACATTCTTAACATACATTAGAGAAAATCCATTTGGGGCATTTTCCAAAATAAAGACAACAGTATTGAAAGAAAACTTTTGTAATCGGCTAACCAGTGACATTTCATTCAGCATCTGCCTTCAAAACCAACGTTTACCCTAATAGTATCGCAAAGTTTATGGCAGATAGCAAAGTAAATGGCAAATGGTTTCACATTCTCAAACATGACATTTAATACCCTGTCTGTGTATGCATGACTCATTGGTCACCTTTAAGCACAAAACATGTTTTAAAAAGGCATAAGGATTACCAAAGATAATCCTTAAAAACCAGGCCAGAAGAGTTTGAAAGTATTTTGATGTCCTGTTTGATTAGATAAAATAGAATTACATCTGTGAAAAAAATTCTGGCCAATGCCTTGGAATGGCAACACAATAATGGAAAATATTCTTGCAAAACAGCTGAAGTTAAAAATAAATGGCATGATGTCCGCATTAGGGATTTTAGTCTGGTTTACTCCAAAATTCTTAAACAGCCCAGTCAGTTCAGTTCTGAGCTGAAATAATTTAAAGAAACAGTATTTCAACCTGCTCTTCCTCCACCCCAGGTTTAGCCCGTATGAATGGTACGACGCTCATCCCTGTAATCCTGGGTCGGACGTGGTGGAGAACAACTTCACGCTCCTCAACAGCTTCTGGTTTGGAGTTGGTTCCTTAATGCAACAAGGTATGTCAGCGAACACAGCTGCTTATCTTTTCAAAAACAGTGTAATCATCGCATCACCTCCTCCTCTTCATCAGCAGCTCCTAGTTTGGGCCTCTTTAGCTGACAAGCTCTGAGATTTCCTTCACCCGGCTGTTTCATAAGACGTTTACCTGTCAGGAACAACTGCAGGGCTCTGTCTCACATGACAGACAAAGGCTGTTGTCAACTAGCTGCTGCTTAAAAAAAGCAAAGAGTAGGTGCCAGGTACTTGTCAGAGATTGGCAGGTTGGGATGGAAAACATTGTTGCATGTATCTCCCTGTAACACAGTCACTGGCCCTGTTTAAGAGCATCATGTGTTGGGAGAAAAAGGGTAAATGAGAAAGAGGTTTGACAAATGCCTTTTGTCAGCTATGCTACTTCTGGGTGGTGTGATGTTTTCAATTGTAGGACTGATACAGAAGTTGACTTAGTGAAAGAAATGTATATGCCTGACTCATAGCTGTGCAATACACAGACTACAACCAGATATTACGATGATCCTGCAAAACACTGTTTTTGTTCTGTCAGTGCACTTTTATGATACCATTGCAAATCTTATTAACTCCTTTTGCATACTTTGTGCTTTTTAAGCTATTTGATTCACATCATTCAGTTCATTGAGTATCTACTCAATCTTGTTTTTATGTCATACCTTTTGTACTTTTGTCAATGCTTAGATTTCTGTAAAAAAAATATGTTCCAACATAAAGTGAATGGGGAAGCTTTCAAACAATTTAAATACCTCATGTTCTTTAAGTGCTAAATGCTAGCTTCCAACTAGCTAAGATTTTCAGACTCTAAGCAAGTCCCAAGACATTAGGATTTTAGGAAACAAGTCAGTGTTTAATCTTTATTGTTAAATGACAATTTGTTTGATAAATAGTTCAGCCAAATACTGCACTTTTCAATGATGACATTGCCCAATGTAGGATTAAATGGGCTCCTACCTTCCACATTTTTTGCAAACAAATTTTTACTGGTGCCACAACTTAAGCAAAAATTAATTTATTGAACAAAGAATATATATTGTCTTTAACATTGTTTCCCTTTGACATAACATTACACAAATTGAACTACATGACAGAAACAAGAAAATACCATATTCAGCTTTAAAGTCTGTAATGCTTAACACTAATGATATCAATTTGAACTATCTATACTAAGATGTGTTTTTGATTTTGCAATTTTCTTGTAAAATCTTTTGGTCAATTTGAGCTATTCCTCTCCGCATATACTATTCACTCTGATGATTTGAAGGACTTAACATTGACTCAAACAACTGATTGTTCAGAGTATAAAAACAAGGAAGGGAAGTCCTTTTCTTCTCCAAGGTATTCCTTAAAGGGATGAATAAGCAGAGGAAGGGCCAGGATTTACATAATGGAGTTAACTGTGGCGAAAAGGACCTAAGTAAGAAAATGTTTAACCTCAGTGTAACAAGACAAATCAAGAAGGTTTAGTTAGGCTCAGTGGATCTTTGGCTGCAAGGATTGCAAACACATTCAGCAATTCATTAAGCACAGAAACTCGGCGGCACTCTTGTGAAACTGCACAGCAGCTCTTCCAATTTGCTGATACTGGCAGAGAAATATGAGAGCAGCAGAGGTACGCTGTGAGAGGGAAAATCAAATCAAAATGAGCTAGTTAGTTGCCTATGTTATTAAACTAAACGGGAGAATTTTCTATTATAATTCATAATGTGGCACACACTGATTTCTGTAAATGCCAGAGCTCCACTGTTTCTCATTTTCAGGCTTTGACTGAAGCTCCTGCTGTTAATCAACTCTTATTCATAGTTCCCTGATTTATTGTTTTGTTTTTTTACTTTGAAACATAAAAGTTCATGCAAGGTTATGAATACTGCATATATGCACTTAAAATCAGTTAGCTAATTGGCCAAATAGTCCAAAGGATCTTGCCAATTACTGCATGAATGCATCTAATTTTAAAACTGACACCGTACCTGGCTTTCAGTGACACCGTTTTTGCAACAGCGCCTTGTAACACATGCTGCACAGCGGTATCTGTAGCGAGGTGTATATTTTGTCTGTGTCACATTAACAGACACCCCTTGCTTGTCTGCCAAACACGGTGACAGCAGCTGAGGCGGAAGCCATTTCCTTGACATGTTTAAAATGCAAATGGACGCGTTTGAGGAAACCCGCAGAAAAAAAAAAAATCTACCAGCCTGTCTGTGGGAGGGAGGTGTCAGAGACAACAAAAAGAACATAAAATATCAGGAGGTGCAAAAGCACTCAGATGCATTTTCGGAGGTCTGGGTTTCTCACAACAAACACATGTGTGATTATTTTTTATAAATCTGTTTCCTTCTGTAAAATGTTTGAAAGTATGTTTGATCTAAAAACTTAAATGTAAAAGTAAACATAACAACCTAACAAATTAGTCTGTTAGATTTTACCTTCAGCATCTTGAAATGGTTTATGTTTAAAATGAAAGACACTGAACTCAATTTCTCTTAGAAAAACATGTACTGTATTTGTAGAGAAAAAAATCTATTATTTTTTGTAACTCCAAAGAATCTCTAATATTTCCACAAATATAGGATATTAATTTGTTGCAATCATTTTGCAGACAGAATATTAGTAGATCTGATATTAACTGGTATAACTCTCACCACATGAGTAATGACACTAAGATTAGGACAGAAACTACAGTGGCTTCTGGTATCAAACCAAAGAGATCTGAATAAAAAAACGCATCCCTCACCTCATTTTTTTTTGTCAGTTCATATTTATGCACTACTTTATGTTGGTCTATTGCATAAAGTACAAGTAAAGTAAATTAAAGTTTGTGATTTTAACCTGACAAAATGTTAATCTCAATATCAAAAATCAGTAATTCAAAACATTCTGTTATGGCATATTTGGCTTAAGGCAAGGTTTTTGCAATATACTAAAAATCACCAGAATTAACAATTTTTGCAAATTTTTACTTTCTTTGTAATAAGACTTTCTTTGACTATACCCTCTTAGAGAAAATCATTTCAGCTCAATGACACAATGCAGAAATTATGTGAATTGTAAAGATTTTTGTTGTGGTTTGAGATTCATTTCATTAGATGAGACCCTCTGACACATAATGATATAATGGTTCCAATTATGAGCTTTTAATCAGGAAAAATACCAGCTTTCTCATTTAGCGAAAAGTCACTCTTTTCAGCACAATTAGGGCTTAGCTTCAAGAATTATTTTTATTATGTTTTTCACTTTTTGTTCTTACTTTTTTTAAAAACATATTATGCTGGAATAAAGTCCTTAAGTTTGAAAACAATTCTAAATTAGTGCCTATTCAAATGCTATGGTGATTTATTGATAATTAAAATATTAATTGTATATATTAACATGGACATATTTTAATTAATAAAAACAAATACTATATGTTTGTTTTTATTTTTTCTTGCTAAATTATTTAAAAAATAGCACATCAATTTAATGTAAATATATAAAAAATAGTAATAGTTCTCTGACTCCTCTCAACATATTCTTTGGAAACAATAAATGACTCCTGCCGTCGCCTTAAAGTAACAAGAACATTTCTAAATGTTTCTTTGCTTAATTTTATCCAGTCTCAATCAATTAAAAAATAACACAGAATCTGTAAAAACACTAGGAAGTGGCAATTAATGTAATCAAGAATTTTTTTTATAATTAATCATATAAAGCTCTACTTATTAATGATTTAATTAGGTAAAAAGAAAAAAAACAAACAACATAAACAAAGATGCTTATTGGTAACACCACTCCTGCTCTACAACTACTTAAGTTGGAAGGGAAGCATATTTTGAATTAGAAACTCAGCATTCAAAATATTGTTTATGTAGATTTAAAAACAATTGTTTTTTTTTCTAAAGTTTATTAGGTTTACAGTCTAGAATTCAAACTTATTATACCTAATGTTAATTTGAGTGGAAAAGTAAAAGAAGGATAAATTCAAAGTTTCAGAGCTGACACTAGAGAACAGGAAAACAGAGAGCCGAGAGTAGGTCAGCTGCTGCTATTGTCTTCCTCAAAACCTACTTACATTTCTGGTCAGAGAGATAGTCGGCTTCCCTCCTCTAGGAGCGTTTCTGTCTGCACAGAGGTCACTTGCAGACTTCCAGTTGTCTTGTTCTCAGGTCCCTTGAATATCTTGGAGAATCCCCACTTCGGATTCTGAATCAGGTCATACCCTTGAAGAAAGTCAGTGAGGTACACTGATATGTCCAAAGAGTGAAGGAAAAATTTACTAGAAATTAAAACAAAAGTTCATACCCAATTAACAAGGATTTAAATCATTTGCCCATCAGCATTTTGACATATAGTAGGAGGAAGCTAGCTAGAATGGAACAAACAAATTGCATGACAGTTACCAAGATGACAACTCTTTCTATGGAGTCAAAGTCATTCTAAAATATCGCAATAAAATATTGTCAAGTTATTTAGACTTCTCATTGATTTGATTGGGGCAAAAAAGAGAATAATTGTTGGTTCTGGTTCTTTGTGTCTGAGTCTCAGAACACTGAAGCTCACCCACAATCAAGAGCTTCCAGAGAAGTAATCATCAACAGGGTGCCAATCAGTCAATCAGATTAGGATTTTGGACAGCCTAAATCAGAGGTCCTCAACCTTGGTCTTCAGAGCCCACAGTTAGGTGTTTCCTTACTGCTGCAAACTTGCATTATGGTTGATAAAGAAGCTTCTGCAACAATTAGAGGCATGCAATCTTTTGAATCAGCTGTGCTGAGTGGAAAACATCTAAAACATGTAGGAAAGGACCAGATTTATTTAGCAAGTCAAGCTAATGTAAAAATTCAGCAATTTAACATACATGATTCCTATCACAATTTTCTTTTCAAGTATAATCCAAACAGTAAAATTTACTTTGAGTAGACAGTGCAGTATCTAGTGAGACATGATATTTTGACAGCTAATAGTGTAAACAATGGCCTCTGTATGAGAACATTGACTTGGTTTACAAATAATGACCACTTCCTCTGAGAACAGTACCCTACTGTGTCTTGCCACCATTTTATTGTTGGCACCATATGACTGATCTGCTTCTTGTATTTATTGGAGTGTTCTGATGCAGTGCCATATATTGCTCCCTTCTGACAACAGTGCTTTATAGTGTGAAATTCAATTGAGTTACCCATGGCTTCACTTCATTTTTAGTGTGACCAGAGAATGCATCTCGATCTTGCCTCTCTGAAGTCATTGTGAATTAAGGGAAGCTTCTATCTTCCCTTGTTTGTAACCATGTAGAGTCTATGTCAAACCACAAAGGACAAATCCAATCAAATTTGGTGGAAGAGGTTAAAGAGCTGACCAGGCTGCCCGCCTTCTGTGGGCTTGTTACTCTTCAGAATTGCCCTCATAAATCTTCTCAGTAAAGTAACAGAGTGCACAAAGCACAAGGGTATTTTAAAGGTTGTCAGAGATGAGATATAAAGTAACTTTAACACCAGTCAGTGAGCCATTGTAAACATAGTACTGCTCAGAAGAGACCCACTCAAAGTCAAGGCTGATGCAAAGCTCTTCTGTCAACATATTATGTCTTCTATTTTTTTTTCTCCTGATGCAGGCTCTGATTAATTGTTTTCATATTTCAGTAATATGTATTTTTAGAGGACCCAATGAGGTATAAAAATATATTTTATAGAGTCACAGAAACAGTTTGTGGTTTAAGTCCTTTTAAAGATGCATTTCAGCAAATTAAAGTTAAATTCAAGCATTAAATAGATTCAGCATTGACATGAATTTAAATTTCCAACACTTGTTTTGATGATTATAGCTTCCAATTAATGAAAACAAAAAGTTTTGTTTCTCATCATATTAGAAAATAGAAGATAAAAAGGGGGTTTAGTGAATAAATCTTGGCCCACTGAAAAACATCTCAATGTACTGTACAAAATATACCCTTAATACTTGGTCAGGATTCCTTTTGCATGAATTGCTGCATCTGTCTGGCATGGCATGGAGGCAATCAGCCCACTCTGCTAGGTGTTAACATACACCTGAATAAATATAACATAGATATAGTGATTTTTATGTTTTTTGCAGGCATTTGTGCATTTATTTACTCATATATATATATATATATATATATATATATAAACAGGAAAGAAAGACATGTTTGTATTTCTATGAATTTTTCTGCTCCTAGTTTTAGCTCACATTTTGACTATCCTGCCCTGCTGGCTTTAATTTCCATTTACCAACTCGCAGCCCCTTAATGAGAAGCAGTAGCACTGCCAAAAGCATTTTCAAGCTAATTAACAAAAATGCAAGCAGTCATGTTACTCCGTTCATTTAACTCGTTTACAGTATGTTTCTCTCTTTCTCTCTCATGGTGTTGCACACAGGCTCGGAACTGATGCCCAAAGCCCTGTCGACCAGGATAATAGGTGGAATCTGGTGGTTCTTCACGCTCATCATAATATCGTCATATACAGCTAATTTAGCAGCTTTCCTTACCGTGGAGAGGATGGACTCACCCGTGGATTCAGCTGATGACATTGCCAAGCAGACCAAGATCGAGTATGGTGTGGTCAGAGATGGAGCAACAATGGCTTTCTTCAAGGTAGATAACAAAGCTATACAGAGTAGTACACAATAAGTAGTATAAAATACAGAACTAATATTTTTCTAAGATTCTGGAAATATTCTTTTGTAAGTATACAGTGCAAGAGTGTGTATAGTTCACCTTATATTTAATGTGCACATTGGTAAAGACTACTTCTGAACAGCTATGCAGACCATATTCAAGATTTAAAATGTTACTTTTGGAATATTTGTAATTCTACATATTATACAAAAATATTTTTAAAAAATCAATATTTTCTGTTCTATAGTTACAATGTCTTGGGAACCAGATACATAAACACTTGTGATCTTTGAATAGCTGTATAAAAAAAAAAAAGTTAAGGCATTATTTGTTTCTATTCAAGAACTTTTAGCAATGAACAAGAGAAACAGGTGGCTAATTACACATGGCTCAAGTGCCCTCTGCCATCTCTTGCCCTTGCAGAAGGGCTTACTGATGTTAATTCAATGAGGCAGAAAAGGCTGATAAGTGATGTTGAAACCTGGATGTACAGAAATACTTTTTTCTGGTATTTGCTAATGGATTCTAACCTTAATGTGGATTAGAGAAAAAAACAGAAATTAAAAAAAAAAGTTTTGACTTTTTACTCCAGTTCAAAAATCAAAAGGGTAAAGATTGAGAAACTCCTGGTGCAAATTTTGTCCAAGAGGTTTTTTTAATTGTCAAAAAGTAAATTTCCCATAAAAATAAAGAATAGAGTAAATACAAGTTACTTATAACTTGTATTAATTAATTACTGATTAAACTTTTGTGGATGTCTTTTGAACTCTAGATTTTGTAAATATTTGTTCTGTGCATCATGATTTTGGATGATTCTCATTCTCTTTAAAATGAGAACAACAAATTTGAAAATATTTATTTCTTGCTGTCATATGGTCCACTATTCTTTTATATAATGAGATGTATGTGGGGAAAAGTTCATGTAAGACATTCCTTACTATTTTAAAACAAAATCAAAGTGTTTACAAAAATAATGCAATAATATACAAAAATATTATTTTAAACATTTTATTTTAAACTCAGATTTTAAAAGCATAACTCAGTCTTTTTCAATCAAACCAAAGAATCTTCTTGTCTGTGTGACCTGGCAGAGCATACATAAGATGCATTCAGTGATTAGAAAAAGATCACATTTTTGAGTTTTCAAAAAGGCTGGTCCAGGATCCAAGCTTTTCAAGATTAAAATCAGATTCTGGTCAGCAGCCAATTTATGGGTCATGTTAGCCATTTAGGGAGCTCATTAGATGATTAACTCTAGGCAGGAGGACAATAACTTTGGTCATTGTCATAAGAATGTTTCACAAACAAGTGATCAGAGTTGTGCTCCTGATGCGGAGATCATTTTACTTATCTTGCTTGGTAAACATTTTACATCCAAGCAACCAAACGTAAATATAGACATAGCATCAGAAAACATGATTAAACGTTATTTCACACAAGTGGAACTGGGGCATTATTAAGAACCATTGAATGTTAAAAACCGATTAAAAACAAAGCAGACACTACTTTATATTGTATTCTTAACAGTGTACATGAATAATTTGTGAGCTATAAAAGTTACTCTTACATCTTCAAAAAAAAAAAACAAATGCAAGTAATAAAAGTAATCATCAAGTTATGATTGTTTTAAAGAAATTCCAACATTATTGCTTTAAAGGTTAGGGTTTACAGGACAAATGAAAGAAATGAGATCAAATAATCCATTGCATTAACTTTAGAGCTTTACTGATGGTCGGAGGGGGTTTCCTTGGTAATATGGTAACGTTAATTAAACATTTAGCAGCATGAAAAATAAAATGGTAATTAAGTATAGGTTAAAACATATGCAAGTGAATCGCAATACATTAGAAAATAATTTATTATGAACCAAAATCATTGTGGATGACATTAACTTATTTTAGAGTTTAAAGACTTTTTGTATATGGACTTAAATACTAACTTCAAAAAAGTTAGATTAATTTACTAATTTAATCCCCCATAAAAATGCATCTTATGCTGTAAGCCTTTTTAAAATTTTGTATGAGTAAAAATGAGAGTGACAAAGCAAGAGTCACATCACAATAACATTATTATATTTGTGCTGCATTTCTTCCTTAAAAGTGTGTGTGGCCACTGCCGCACAGAATGTTCTTGCATTACCTCAAATTCTTCCAAAGTGGAAGTTGAAGACTGCTGAAAACATAACAATAAGTGGTTGTATTCCAACTTAAAATATCTTTTCTAAGATCGGCAGGACCAGACTGTTACTGGATTTAACACCAGTAGCAGATTTCTTATAAGAGCATCTCACCCAATTTGAAATGGTTCATAGTTATTAGACAGTAATTATCTTGGATTAGACATGGCATAAATGTGACCTCACAGAAAATTGCATGAAATACCTCATAGACTGATGCAAGACGAATGGAATGGCATTCTATTATTGCTGCTTCAGTAACACTTAAGAGAATAGATGTGTGTGAGCTTCAATTCATCGTTCTTTAATCCTGTGATAATGGAGATCTGAAAAGTAATCATTTAAATCTATTTGTTTTTTAACTAAATAAACCACTAAGAGCTGTAGAGCAATTGCACATACCATCTGTATAGTCTCAGATATTTTTAGCATTCAGAAAATCTCCATTGCTACTTAAGAACAACCCATATTTAATAGTTTATTTTTTCACTTTAAACACCTTTGGCTATTGCATTTTAAAAGTTGCTTTGGTTGAATTCAGTATTCTTATGTTAATAAAAACATTGTGTGCTTTTCCAGCTACTTTTTCTTTGCCTCCAGCATCGAAGAATGTTAAAACGTAGTTCGGAGATTAATTTACTTTTACAACTTTCTTTATCCATCCCTCACAGAAATCAAAGGTTTCTACATTTGAGAAGATGTGGGCCTTCATGAGCAGCAGGCCGAGAACGTCTCTGGTGAAGTCTGTGGAAGATGGGGTTCAGAGGGTGCTGAAGTCTGACTATGCCCTCATTACAGAGTCCACCACCATTGATTATATCACTAGGAGAAACTGTAACCTGACACAAGTGGGAGGGCTTATTGACAGCAAAGGCTATGGCATCGGCACTCCCCTCGGTAAGACTTATGAATAGCCTCCAAACTAAATCGCAAAGCTCCAGTACTATGAAAAATTCAAACCCTTTTCGTAAGTTAGGTGTTTTTTTTGTTTTTTTTCCCTGAAAGATGAGGGCAAGAGAAATAGCCCTTAGATGCAGTAGCAATGCAGGGTAAAAAAGAAAAAAAAAATTACTCATCAAGACATTGTGCCACAATGTGTTTATGAACCTTATTAACACAGAGTCCAGCTGGCATTTCATCCAAAGTTAAATGGACCTTATGTTACTTTCAGGCTCGCCATACAGGGACAAAATCAGCATAGCAATCCTCAGCATCTTAGAGGATGGGCTTCTCCACGTTCTGAAGGAGAAGTGGTGGAGCGGAAGCAGCTGCTTGGATGAGGAGCGTCGCGAGACGGGCCCCATGGGGATCCAGAACCTGGGTGGTATATTCATTGTGCTGGCATCTGGTCTGGTGCTGTCTGTCTTTGTGGCAATTGCTGAGTTTATCTACAAGCTGAGAAAGACCGTTGAACGTGAACAGGTATATATCTCCACAGATCATGAATTTAAAGAGCATTTTCATGAATTTATTCTCACTGTGTGGTTTTGAATGCTGGTCAAAAGCATGATGTCAGCATACTGCAATTATACAGGGTTTCAACTTATTTTGCCCATATGGGTGCTTGTCAGTCAATTTGAAAATAATTTTAAAAAGTAATTTATTTCAATACTTCCACATATATTTCACATATAACAGTGGATCCAGAATGTTTAATTGTAACCCTTATTAAAATGCCATGGTATTGTGACATAGAAATAAAATGTTCTTATAGAGAAAGCTTCTAGGCCAAAACAAAACTTTAACTTCTGACTACAATTTCGAAAGATGTTTATATTGCCATCTCATAAAATCATACCTGTACCCATCATGTGCTGGATTGCTTTTCTCTAGTTGGAACTTGGGTTTGGTCAAGGTGCATTGAATCATGAACGTTTCCAAAAATAATGCAGTTTTGACCCCAAACCTATAAAACCAGGTTACTGTGTTTGATTTTTATATTTAAAGTGGAAAACAGATTGAGAATTATTTATCCTGACCTCAATTTTTATTTATCAGAAGCATGGTATTTTATAAGTGTTGTACATTTGAGATCCACTGTGTATGAATTTCTTGTTTCAGATTAAATTGCAAAAATGAATTAACTTTATAATGTTATTCTTATTTGTAAAGATGCAGCTGTATTTTACAGAAGCTAGAAACCATAGCTATTTTGTTATGATTATTTTTCTGCATACCTTAAAGCTGTGCTCTATTCATAGCTTTTGATTCAAAAATTTCATAAAGGGATTTGCATGCCTTTCTTTGACTAAGCTCTTGGAGTACTTGGCCATAGCACCACAGCATTTACTCATTTAACTGGCATTATTACAAATTAGAACACGGAATTAATCCATTATTAGTCATTGGAGATAGCAGAATAGCATCAACCTTTTAATGGTGTAAATCAATCATTTTGAGTCATGCTGTGTGCATTTTTGCATGCATTTTCATGTATGATGTGTTCAGTGCTACTGACACAGCAATATTAATGAGCTATGTGCATACCAGATGTGGTGGTGAGGTTGCAGTGTAACATTAATGACAGCCAGGCGCATATGCACAGAAAGCTATTAAGGCAACATGAGTACTCCACATCCATTTCCTGCTCTTTAAACTGTAGACACCCTCTTCTGTCAGAACAATTTAAAGTTAAGGCATTTACTCCCCGTCCCTTTCCCCTCTGCTCCGCGTGTCCCTCCCCGGATCCTCCCTTTTTGCCCAGAGGTCTTTGTGCAGCGCCATGGTGGACGAGATCAGACTGTCGTTCACCTGCGAGAGACGGGTGAAACACAAGCCTCAGCCCCCGGTCATGGTGAAGACGGATGCAGTGATCAACATGCACGCCTACAACGACCGGCGACTCCCAGGAAAGGACAACATGAGCTGCAGCACTGGGATGACTCCTGTATTCCCCTGACAATGTGTTCCCCGCAGGGCAAGAACCTCGTGAGCAACATTTCAGGGGCAGTGCCGGAGCCCAGGGACAATGGCATAGACGGGATCACCAGATACATCATTAGCAACAGTGACATGGGAACACTTACAAAACATGGGCAACTCAAATTGGCAGCATCAGCCACACAGGTATGACAGACACCACTGTAATCAACACTACAAAAAATACTTGGTTGTGGTTGTAAAGGTTGTGCAAGGGGCAGAAAAACAACCTGACAAAGGAAACGGTACACCCAAATATGAATCAGTTCAAGTCTGATGTTTACATATGTACCACAAGAGAAAACACAATATTCAGTGGACCCTGAGTCACTTAAAAGATTTAAAATGTTATATAAAAACATGGCCTGGCAAATGAAAAGAGGCTTTTTGAAAATGGCAATAAATGACTTTGATACAGTTCCAGAAGGATAAGGACATTTTGTTATAAATCATGGTTATATATGAAGTTCTTTTGTTTAGCCTGTTGATTTTCACAAAACTGAATGACCTTTGGCAGCAGAAAGTGTTACCTCAAATATGTACAGGTTCAGCTGGGTGACTGTGTCATTTAGTGTTGGCAACACTGTGACTGGTAGAACCTACAGCAAGATGTGAAACAGTAAATTTACATCTGATGTAGCTGTGATGTGTACCTAAAAATATTACCATACAAAAACAACCGCAATCACTCATGCAAAGTGGATTGTGGACACATCAGCTGTATATTAAAAACATAAGATTCTAACTTGGGAGATTTGACATGATTTTTGACATTTTTTCAATATTCATTTTTCTTTCAAATTACTTTGTACATAATTAGATTGTTACCAGATAACATGTTGATTGCCAAAGACCTGACCGTTCAACAGATTTATACTCAGAACAGCCAGAGCTGTTTAATAACCAGGTGTTCAATTAACAGTGAATTGGAGGGGCTGAAGTGGGACTTTAAAGGACTCATTCTCCATTTCATTTGCTGTAAGAGGCATTCAAATGTAACTATCTGTGTCTGGTTATGTGTAGGCATGGCTCACTATGTGATTCCAATTATGATAACCTGGAATAAAGAACACCATGGAATCAAATCATTCATACAAAAATCTAAAACTAAAATGGATAACAAAATCCGATAAATTTTAGTAAAAGAGCAGAATAGCAACACATATTTTAATTTGTACTAAAATGACACTTCAATTTTAACAGAATATGATGATCTACAGCACTTCTTGACTACCTTTTTCATTTTGATATGTAGAGTAAAGCAAAAAATTGTGAAATTGAGCATACATTTTAAGTGCTTTAATTTACACCATCAAGGCATAACAAGATGAATACTGGAAGGTGAAGACAAGAAAACAGATTAGAATTTCAACTTGATACTCAGTAGCAGGTGAGATAAATTTGAAAAGTAGTGAATATTTATAGTTGCTGCATACAAGCAGGAAAATACGGTAGTGTATGAATTTCAGTAAGAGTTTAAGAAGGGTCTATTTGTGTTGGCTTGACATCAGAGCATTTTCAGCTCATTGATGCACATGAACAGAAAATGGTAGCCTGCTTGGTCCAACAGATGTGTTGTGGCTCAAAATGTTAAAGAAGATAACACTACTGCATCAGGGATTGTTGAGTAAGAAACTGCATTGCTACAGATAAGTTTGGGTGCCCATCCATTTGCTGTCCACCCCTGAGGCAGTGGACTGGAAATAGGACAGAGGAAGACGGTGGAATGGTTCCCATGAAAGGTGTTTGTCTTTATTTTTAATTTTTTACATGGATGGCCCTTTGCCTTGCCTATCTGGGAAATACAAAGCACTGCAGGAAAAGACAAGCCAGCACAGGCCATGGGATGCCTTGGGAAATGTCCTGATGGTAAACTTTGAGTTCTGGGATCTATGAGGTTGTTCCTTTGGCATGTACCAGTTACTCAAGCATTCTTCCAGACCATGTACACCTTTTCATATAAAATAATTTCCCTGATGATTGTAGGCTCATTGGAAATAATGTTCCATGCCACAAAACAAAAAATGTTTCTCCAATACTTTGATTTGTCAAATTGCCCTCCAAATTTCCCAGATGTCAAAATAATTGAGCATCTGTAGCATGTGTAAGACAGACAAGTCTGATCTATGGAGGCCCCATCCAAACGTTACACGACTTAAATGACCTGTTGCTAACATCTTGGAGCCAGATACCACAGCAGACCCCTGAAGTCTAGTGGACCCCTGAAGCCCACTAGACGTCAGGGGTCTAGTGGAGTTCATTATTCGACTAGTCATGGATGTTTTGTTGGCAAAAGCCAATACCAACCCACTATTTGTCATGTGGCAGTAATGCCATGCTTTAATGGGTGTATACAATACCTATTTTCTATATTCTTCTCTTTTAGCAGAAAACAAATATCACACTGATATTAGCTAGTGGTCTACCTGGGCTATTTGCTGTTGTTGGCAGTTGACTACTGAACACGTTGCTAGAAGCTAGCTACCATAACAGAAGGGATCATTGCCGCTCCATCACTTTTCTTGAAATATCTTGTTTTACCCAATCAACAATATTTCTTTACAGCTTTATTGTAAGAAATGAAAAATTACTGGAGTCGTCTTTTGGCAGTGTCCAGAAACAGGTTGGGAAGGAGTGGTGTTCCATTAAATAGACCAATAAAAATGCTGGTTACTCCAGTACTATCTGGACATTAAGTGGTAAGGTACTTTGAAAAATTGTAGTATTTCTTGCCAGTCTTCTCAGAAAGTGAAACCCATATTATATAGAATCATCACATAAGTGATGATATATTCCAAGCCTTTGTTTCTTGTAATTTTGATGAGTATGGTTTATAGATAAAGAAAACTCAAAATTCACTGCCTCAGAAAATTGGAATATTGTGAAAAAGACCGTTATTTAAAATTCCTGGTGTCTCATGATAACTCAAAGAACTTGCAAATATTTCCTGTGCTTTAAAATAGTCTTAATCTATAGAACAACTATTTTGTTTTCTGAGATGACTGGCAAGAAATATTGCACTTTTACACAATATTAGATTTTGTTTAGATCTAGCTTTCATATTATGGATCAATGAAATTTTACTGTAATTTGATTAATAAGATTCAGTATTCCTTGTTTCTAGTAAATGATCCATATCTAGTCCAGGCATTGCAGCTTTTGTCATGTAAGCTTCTACATTTTGTTGAACCATTGTCCTTTAATGCCGTTGTCCTCCCATGTTTTTATGAAATGACAAGTCTGCACATAAACTTAAGTTATATAAAGTAATCTCTGTTCTTGAATAGCATTTTTTTCATAAAATTGTGCTTTTGGAGCAGATACAATTTATTGTTAGTTTACTGACTTTTATGTCACTGGGCATAATATTCTACAAGGCTCAGTGTATAGACAAGAGCCACAGCTTCAGTGCTCCCCTTTCCGAACTGTTCCAAACAGAACACTGTTGTTGGCTTCATTTTTGTAGTTACTCCAGTCTTCACCAAGAATCATATTATTTTTTAAGAAACATGAGTTCTATTTTATATGAATCATTTTTGTGGGCAACTTCAAAATTCATATTGAAATCCTTGATAGACTCACTGACCGATGTTCTCCAACAGAAACACTCCTCCCACAATGTTTCATAGCATGATGTTTCCTTAAGCAAGACTTGTGTTACTTTGACAGTTTCCCTCTGGATGACTTTGCAACCATTTTGTAGTTGCTAGTACCACTGCTTTATCCTATGTTGGATTGATTCTGAATTGTATTGCACCAATTAAATATTCAAGAGGTGTAGATGCTTGAAAAACTACAACTTCAAAACTTTATGTAGTGCTTTTCTTGTCATACAGTCCACTAAAAGCTCTTTTACAGTACAAGCTGCATTCGCTCAGCATGTCAAACAATGTCTGACTTGTGATTAAACGTTTTTCCAATAGACACTTTGATCAGCATTGACTAAAACAGAGAACATTAGATGAGGCTTTGTGTTTATCCACCTTATCCCTACAAGCTTTAAAAACATTGAACTTGAATTGCATTGTGAAATGAAAATAAATTTTCTGTAGACACATGAAAGACATTATGTTTCAATACTTTTATACCCTAAATAAGGGTATAAAAGTTATGAGTCGTGGATGACCAGCCTAGATAACTTATTGCAAATCGGTTACATCAGAAAAAGTATGTCTAGCTAGCAAAACAAATTTTGTTACTCCAACTTCTGCTACCTTCCTGGAAATTGCACCAACAATCAACACTACAGCAACAGCTCTGGGTATAAGGTGGATATCTTTGAGGAATAAATAACTGGTATTTACTGAAAGTTAAGTGCATTTAATCAGGCTATATTCATTAAATTCTGAACTGCTCTTTGGTTGATTGTGACCACAGAGTGCCGCGAAGCCGCATTTTTCAAACACAATTTCAAACCCTTTCCATGTCAGGTGTAATTTACAAGATTTTTGAAAATAAGTTATAATTTATTTTTGCAAAATTAAAAAAAAGACATAAAAAGGCTTTAAAAAAATTAACCACTTTTGAAGGGGATCTCAGAATAGATGATTGGTCGGCTCAATTACCTGGTGTGAACTTATGCTGTGAACTTATGCTGAAAGACTGTATGGTAATTTGAGAAAAAACAGTCAATTAGTCTCGTGTTTGTGTTGACTGTAATGCCTATACATTTTTTTTATCGCCAGCAAAATCGCCCAGAATAAAGATTGGAGGAGTCTGTAAGATGCCATTATGCTGAAGCAGAGAGAACATTGAACCTCTGTGAGGTTTACATTGTCAGTACACAGTGACAAAAGAGAGAAAATATCTATCTATGATTCAAGGAAACTTTAATCTGTAAAATTTAGCATTGGTTTGGTAGAGACTCGCTGTATAATTGTTTATCGATTCTCTTCTGCTAAGTAGAGTATGTAGATAAGATTGGCAGGAGAAGATGTATTTTACTAAATTTATACAGTTATATATTCATTCTGTTCACAAATATGTTCTAGATGCTATTTATTTCATCAGGCCACTTTACCCTTCCTCCCCACTTTATCCTGAATCCACTTCCCCCAAACCCTGTTTATTTAATAGAAATACGTTTGAAAATGATATATTGGATTATTTTCTATCTAGATGAAAAAATGTATGTAAATTGTCTTTTATGATGGCTAATATATTTCTATATGGTGAAAATAAAGTGGAAAGATTGAACTCTCCTAAGAGTTCAAGGGATATTCCCTCAGAGTAGGAGTTTCTTGTGTCAGTGGACCTTTATTCTTCACAAATTCCCCATTACAACCTGGTCTAAGGTATAACTGCTGCTGATCTACGGTTATACTACTATACTGTCACACTGATGTGTACTGGACCTTCTCTTGCAGGTGATTAAAAGACTTTTGAGACTCATTGTAAAACATTTCTTTAATGTGTGGCAACAACAATACCTGAATGAAATTTTGTTGATTCTAACTTGACTGGTTCAGTCCATTTGGTTACTGAATATAAACATTTTTTTAAAAATAAATAATGTGAATAATGTTATTTTACACAAAACTGTAAGAAATGTGAGAAAAAAGTAACAGAAAATGTAATCTACATAAACCTGTTCTATTACCTGTATGTGATAAACATTTTTATTTTCATCCTTTTTTAATTTTTACCTTTTTTTTTTTTTTTCCTTTTTAGCCCTAACGCCTCTATCATCTGGCAAAAAACACTCCCAAATATATGAGAAATATGTTGGTGCCAACCAGGGTTTTCTTTGTGAACATACAGACTTTCTATGAATATAGTTTTTGTAAGATTTTGCTAAGAAAATATGAAAAAATTATTGAAAAAGTGGGACAGGTGTATTTGTTTTCATTGTAACTGTATGTGTAAAAAGAGCATCTTAATAATACACTGAAGGGTATCAGCAAACTACTATAGAAAACTTACTGAACTATTCTTTTTAACACACTGTGAATAATTTAATTGTACAGTTTGCTGTATGGGTTAAATGAAGTTTTAAATAAAAAATACAACCTACCTGTTCTTCTACTGATTGTTGTTATGCACTGAAAAAACAAAACAGGGGAAATAAAAACACATTATGTGGACAATATTTTGGTGATACTGCAGTTTCACCTACAATGTGAGAGCACATCATATAACACAAAGAGGAAATAGTCTCTTTTTTATTATAAATGTCATTCTAATGTGTAAAAAACATTAAGATTTCAGCAGAAATCCCAATTGGTAGGTAATGCTTTGTTTTTCAAGCGGCGCGCTTCAAAGTAGATGGCCATAGATCAACAAGTATCAGGAGAAGCAATGAACGATCTCCTTCTGAGCTTCTCATACAGCCTGCACTTTACCCCAACGACCCCACACACAAACAAAAAAAATACCCTCAAAACAGAGCTGCTGCAGGGGAAAACAGAAAGACAAAGAGAAATATTGTCATGTAAAATGCCGGTAGACGATACATGCTGTAAATCGGTGTTTTATACATAAACTGAACCAAACTGAAAAAAGGACCACAGTAAAATAGAACAATATGATGATGGATGACAATCCTAAATGAAGAATCAAACCTTATCCTTCTGTCTTATGATCTTGAAGCTTTGAAACTGTTTTACTACTTTGGTTAGACTTTTGGTCATTTTACTACCTTGACTCTTGGAGACAATTTCATCACTATGACATGATGCATCTGTTTTGGACTAATTGGTACATTTCGTTTATCTAGATGGCTATTGATAGCATTCATTTTTGACATAAAAGCACATGTTATTAATTATTCTGCAACAACAAATGCAAATAGTAGTATCTGCAAAATAAAAACACATAAAATGTCTTTTTAGAAATGTAGAAGAAAAACCAGACACCATGCTGCTCCCATGTAAAAACAAATAGTCAAGATGTTCAAATGTCTGTTTATCAGTACATTGCCAGTAAGAATATATGAGTTTATTTTCAAGCATAGAAAATAATCACATTGAAGTTAAACCTAAGAATTTATTTTGAGCTTTTGGTTTATTTCTGAAACCAGAAGAAAGACAATTATAAATTTAAGGGACAAAGGCTAAATACACACTTATTCTATGTTCATTCATGGATGAGCCAGAGTCTCAACGTAAGGGATCCAATCAAGTGCGATAGGGAGAGATTAACCTTGCTGGCGTTGCAGTGGCAGATGTGCATGTTAAAAAAGCCAGGGAACCCCAGGCCACGGCATTGAGGAGCAGCGGGCGGATAATGAGCGATGGGCAGGGGCCTTACGCCTAATGGGGAGATTTATTATCTCTCACTATCAATTAATCCCCTTGGACAGACCGGGGCCAGCAGGAGCGCATCAGGAGTATGTAAAAGAGAAAGAGGCAGACTGGGAAAAGATGGGAGCCGGCCAAATGAAGAGCGAGATGGGAAAGGACACAGGGCTTGCAGGACCAGGAGCACTGGGGCAAAACAAAAATTATGTGGTGGGAATAGAAAGAAAGCTTAAAAGATGTGACAGCAGAAGTTGAAGGACAATGAGTTGATATTTATGATAAAAACTGGTTTCACAAACATGTAACATAATTTAATAGTTGGCACAATAACATGAGTTTTTGATTAGATACATGTTTAATCTAAGCTGCAGAAGTGTTAAGTAAATGCAATGGACTATATTCCAGAAACTGCAGATTCACTAGATTTTTATGTATTTATTTTACTTTTTTACTACAAAAAGCCATTAATGGACATCACCCAGTTTCATGAAAGGAGCTCATCTATCACTGAAGAAAAGAAAATATTTTTCTTCAATATTAAAAGGCTATCTCAGTGTTTGAAATTGTTTTTATGATGTGAATAAAAAGGCAGAAAATTACAATTGGGGGTATGTAAAATTTCCACAGTATTACTGTGAATATGTGGTGCCTTATTTACAATTCTTAGTTTACATGTAGGATTTTTTTTTTTTTCACAAATCCTATTATGTAAGTGTGTTATAACATTTTTCAAATGGAATAAAAATATACTTCGGATTGAAGTTAAACAAATTGATCCGGGAAAAAAACATGTCAGGCCGTAAAAGAAAGTTCACCTTCCAGCAGGAAAGGGAGACTAAACATGTAGTCAGTCATATTCATGTGTTAGAGCTGACCAGTAATAGTTCTGACCCCAATCCAAAGTATCTATTTGCTATGATTACTCTTAAGCTATTTTACAAAGATGAATGGTCAAATATTATGTCTGAAACTCTGGAGCAGGAAACAGTTACATGCACAGAGGTTGTGCTGATTTTGGGACCATGTTTCAGGATAGCACTTGGAGGGGAGGTGGAGGTTTGTAATAGTGGTTTGAAATGACCAGATAAAGTTTGAATCTGAAGGAAAGCAGTGTCTGATTGGGGCTGAGGAGAGCACAAGAACATCAGAGAACCAGGAGAAGGTAAGTCAATTCAACAAATTGAGTTTGGCTGGAGACTTGTGTATGTATGGTGGTGTTAAAAAGATTTGCTCTTCTAGTCTTCCAGGTTGGTAATTAGGATCAGTGAAATGTTGGGTGCACATGCAGGTGAGGGACGCAATGGCGCCAATAGGAATCCAGAAAGCTGTTACCAGGAGGGTTACTTGAGGTGCAGTGGAGAAGAAAGGAAAGGAGCATCCAGGTCCCTCGAAACAGACACTATAAATATTCCAGTGGACCACTGGAGCACAGGATTTGGACATTAAAGCCAGGATCCGGTGTCAGGAGAGACAAAGAAGGTAAGAGTCAGAGCTCTGAGGAGCAAAGAACGCAACAAGATGAGAGCCTGATTACCACTTGTGACCAAGATATTACTACTGATGGAAAATATTTGTTCAGGCTCATTTTACACAATACAGGTTAAAGGAATGTTAAGTGCTCTATTGACTTGTCAATGTTTTTAGACTTCCTTTACTCTGAAGAGTGATGAAATGCAGAGTTATGAGTTACGCTACTGAATTCAAAGGGAAAATGTCTAAACATCTAAAAGATACCTAAAAATTGAAGGGAATATTGATCATCCAACGGCACAAAAACAAGATAAACAGACTGTTGTAAAAAGAAAAAGTGAAAAAATATGTTTAGAAGTGTATCTAGATTTGGTGGTTTTTGCTGTTGGTTTGGTTTGTTTAGCCTTTTTGAGTGGAATTTCTATTTTCTCCCAATTAATGTGTGGGTTTTCTTCAGGTCAGACAAGTTCACTGGCCAATGAATCACAGAGTTGCCATGGTCACTAAACAGGAAAATCAGCATCTTCATCAAGCTTGTCAGCTAATGGAAGCAACATTTACTAAATTTCCTGACAGACCTCTGCTATGATTTTAGACTTAAAACATAATGACAAAGAATAATCCATAAGGTAAAAACAGTGGTTCTTCACTACTCTCAGGAGTCCTTTCTCCTTCTTGACAAAAGTTGCTATAAACTGTAAAATCTAGCCTAGCCTTTTTGAAGTCAGGGAGGTATGACTTTAAATCACTGCCTTGATAGTGTTTTGGCTGACAGTGGCATCACAACCAGCTGTTTTACTTCTGTTTCAACATTTAATTATAAAATGTGGTTCCGTTTGTCCATCCATTCATCATGTATTCCCACATATCCTTGCTGGGTCACGGGAGACTGGTGCCTATTTCCAGGCAAGAGGCAGGGTTTGCCCTGAACAGGTTGCCAGTCCGTCACAGCCTTATGTTTGTTGTGCTGCAAAATATTTAATTTTAGTTTCACACAACCTGCATATGGTGGTTCTCTAGTTGAAGTCATTTCCCTATGATGCAGTGAGTGCAGGATACACTCTATTTGACCTTGTTGCGTTCATTATAAACTATCCAAGTGCTGCTGTCACTCACTTCTGAGTTCCATCTTTTGTATCAGTCAAAATTGGATTCTAAATTAAATTAAAAGGTGATTGAAATTTGATGTTGTTAATTGATTCAAAATCGTTTTTGTCTGCATCACAATGCATCAAAAAATATATTTTGTTCCTTACCCCTGTTGTGGAAATTGTCATTGACTGTGCCAAGACCATTGTCAAATCAGCAGACTTCCCCATTATTTTGTTG
>CAEGAG010202247.1:0-20840 GCA_903067065.1 Brachyrhaphis terrabensis
TCATTTCTATATTCTTTGCAAGTTGAATAAACATTAATGTTGTTTCCACATATCATCTCCGATGTCCGCTGGACTTCGGGTTGCGTCCTGTCAGCTGTTTGGGATTCGTCTCCATAACTTCCCCTCAGAAAGCAGGAGGAGAATCCGCGCTTTCTGATTGGCTACCTGTCACATTCAACAGGCTGCGTTAAGAGTCGGGGAAAACCCTGATTTAGATCGGAGCAACGACGATCTACCGTAACTCACCACACAATCTTAGAACGACCAACGGTCTAAGATTGTCGTAAGGGGAAATTTGGGGCAAAAAATCCTGCAGTGTGAACTATTGCTTCAGGTAGTGGATGTGCCCATCTGCTCTATACCAACCATACCATACCAACTTTATTTATAAAGCACTTCATACACCATGAGGACCGAGGTGCTGTAACACAATCACAGAATACAACACAATGCAGAATAGACAAGAGATAAAACACAAATTACATATGAAATCACAGACAGAACAAGACAAAGCAAAAAAAACATCTCAGATTGTGTCAAACGCCAAGGAAGAAAGATAAATCTTAATATCAAAGAGAATGAAAGGAAAGAGCTGCAGAGATGATGCTGGGTCTAGAGACGGTACCAATCAGGAAAAGAAAAGAGGCAGAAACAAGATAACTGATAGATTGGATCAATAACATGATGTCAGTCAGGTGTAAATGTCTGTTTGTGGCAGAAGATGCCTGAGTGAAGTTCTTCAAAGCTCCTGGTTAATCTGCTGTTTAGTCTGTCCTACAATCAACATTCCCAGGAGTCTTCTCCTTGTCTAGACTTCTGTAAAAACCCAAATATAATCATCCAAATAAAAGGTGTGAGAGCGTGTTTACAGAAAGGTGCTTATTTAAACGCTCGGGCTGAAGAGGTTCATAAAGACCTTGTAAAAACGGGAACAAAAGAGAGGATTACCGTCCCAGCAGGCTTATGCAGTTCTGTCTGCTTCCTCCGTTTTTCTCCTCTAACGCTTATTTTTAGAACCAGCCTTCAAAAGTTTCCATAATTATCCAGAAGAGTAACTCTGCTGAATGCTTCTCGCTGTTGGCGGATGACTTCATCGGAAACGTCCAGGTAAACACGGCTGCTGATTGGCTCCTTGGCACACCTGAAGAGTTTACGCTCCGAGAATCTCAACATCAGAAATCAGGGAATCAGACAGTTGATGATTGTTATCTGAAATGTTTTCCCGTTTTTGAGCTCAGTGACGACGTCAGCGTAAAGTCCCCTCAGCCATTAATAAAGCATAATGTGTGGGAAAACACCAAGAAGGACTTGAACGGATGAGAGAGGTTTAAGTTGGACTAAGCATGAACGGGGCTAAAAGTTGCTTTTTAATGTAGGACCAGAGATCATGATCAAGTTTAGAGAAAAATGTATCCTCTCGATAGTCCCAAAGTCTACATCTTTGATTCGGTTTGTGACAACATGAAGAAGATTTCTCTGTCCACCGTTTTAGGAGGCCGATGACACAGCAGTTTTTATTTTCTCCACTGTTTGTTCAAGGAGTCCATAAATAAATATCAAAAAGTTTTATTCTTTCTGAATTTGGTGGAAAGCCTTTGCAAAAGAGTTGAAGCTCTTGTTCCTGGGTGGGCCCACATCATATGAGATCCTGAGGCTTAAAATGGGATTCAGAAAAAGTTTGAAGGCAGAAAAATATTTTTCACAAAATTGTGCGTCTGCAGTCCATCATTCTCCATACAGGAATATTACTCCCAAAAGGAAAACATCCCGATATTTCCAGGATTGGACGTCCCAGCAGGTTTACCAAACATTGAGGAGAAATCCTTTTCTCTCTGAAAACAAGATGGCAGCAGGACTGAGGTTAGCAAAGCTGCATCTGAAGGAAGGACAAGACATCTGGGACAATGTCCTCTGGACAGATGAGACCAAAGTGGAGACATTGGGCCACGATGGAGGAAACCAACCAGCAGATCAGTCACAGAGTGGACCTCCATGTTTTCTGTGTGCCGACACACTTCAGAGTCCAAGGTGAGTCCAAACTGGGTCATCAAGTGAACCATGATCTTAAACCCAGCAGCAGAATGGCTGAAAGAGAGAGGAATCGAGGTTCTACAGTGGCCTAGTCAAAACCTCCAACTGGTTAAAATGCTTGACCCCAACAGAGTTGTACTTAAATTTGTCTGCAAAACGTAACAAAGTGAAGCAGGATTGCAGAGAGCAGCAGGAGAGCACTGAGGATGTGAGATTGATCAGTTTGTCATTTTCAGCATTAATTTGTGGTTTTATCCAAATTCCTCATCATTGTTCTTGTATGTGAAATTCCTCTGCCTGGTGGAAACCTCAATATTTGGGTCGTCTCCTTGTTTATGATCGTGTTGTTTTCTCAGAATTACTTTTAACGGCTACAGCTATTGACCAACTGTTTTCACTTGACTTGTAGCTTTTATTCTTTTAAATTCCCTGTGACTGATGGAGTCTCTGCTCAGAAGTGCCACGTCCATTATGCCTTTTTCCTCAGAATCGCAGAGCAGATTAGCTCACACCATGCCCTCGCCGACCTCTTACTGTACTGTGTTTATGCGTTTGCATTTGAGCGCGTCCAAATTCCATTCTGTCAGTGAAGTATGGCAGTGTGAGTTTAAGACCATTTCCACAAAAAGACTGCTTCCTCTTTCATTTCTTTCCATTTTTATACATCCTCTTTGTCGTTTCAAAGCGGCTCTGTCTCTCCAACTCAAACAAGCCAGCACAGATTGTTTGGCTCTTCCCCTGAAACCAGACCAGGATGTTCTGGTTGGACCTGGAGGACTCGCAGTCAATGTGCCCTGTTGCTTCTTCTGCTGCTGCTCTCAGGCTTTGGAAAGGGAATTAGGACAGTGCATTCCTGGTCGTTACAAAAGCATGTACAGGTTTCCGTTTCATGTGCCATCTTAGCAGATGGTACACTTCAGGGGTTTTACAATCTCCTGTTTTTGGTTTCATAAATGTGAGGATGGTAAAAAGATGATATTCTAACACAAACACTGAGGTCAGCAGCAGCTCAGGGTTCAACTCTTTGGTTACAGATCAACATAATCTTTTTTCCAAACATATTTCACCGGGATAACAGTCCAAGTTCCAGGCTGTGTCCTTAAGGAATGAAATGCCAGATGTGAACGATAATGGACGATTTTCTTGCCTTAAATCAGGCGTCCTTTTTCTTTTGGCAGTCATGTCAAACTTGTTATCTTGTCTAGTTTGTGTGGAAATTTCACCTCACCTAACCAGTTCCAGTCCTACATCAGCTGCCAACAACATCAACTGAGACACTAGATGTGTTGAGTTATTGAGGTGAATGCAGTGAGTTTCTACTTCTGTAAATGAATTGGGAACCAACAAGCCTCATAATCAGCGAATAACTTAAGAACTGAACACATCACAATCTTTCATAGAAAACATATCTCTATAGCTGCAGTTGACATGAAATGTTGACCAGGTGTTGGTAAGAACCCAAGAAACCCAAACCAATAAGTTGTTATAATGTACACCTCCACCTCCCTTTCCCACACAGAAAAAGAGGTGAAAAATGATCAGAAAGCCGTCCTGCCCATTATCAGTACAAATGAAGATCAGCTGGTCATTACCAAAGTGTCCCACAAGCAACATCTCGTGATGGACAAAGCCAAAGAACTCTCTCAAGACCTTCACAACCTTATTGTTGCAAAACTTTCTGATGGTATTGGTTACAGAAGAATTTCTAAACGTCTGAACGCTATAGAGGGCTCTGTTGGTGCCACAATCTGGAAGTGGAAGATAATTCGACCTTAAAGCAGCCAAGACATCGCATGATTTCTGACAGATGAGTGAAAAGACTTTTCAGAAGAGTTGTCCAAAAGCCGATGACCGTTAGTACAGCGCAAGAGAAAGACCTGGAATTAGCAGGTATAATTGTTTCAAAGGAAACAGTAAGCAATGCACTCAACGGCCTGTACGCACGCTCATCATGCAAGACTCCACTTCTGATGCAAAAGCATGTTGAAGCTTGTTTAAAGTTTGCTGCACAACATTTGGACAAGCCTGGTAATTACTGGGAGAACACTCTGGTCAGCTGAGAGCAAAACTGAACTGTTTGGACGCCATAACAACCATGTTAGGAGGACAACATGCACCCAAAAACACCGAAGCAACGGTGAAGTTTGGAAGCATCATGGTGTGGGGTTGTTTTTCCAGTACTGGATGAATGGAAAAATGTACTGAGACATGCTTGAGAGAAATCTGCTGCCATCTACCAGACTGATGAAGATTAAATGAAAGTGAACATTTAAGCAAGACGACGATCCAAAACACAGAGCCAAGGAAACTCTCAACTGACTTCAGAGAAAGAAAGAAATCGGCTAGAACGACCCAGCCAACCACCTGACATGAATCCAACTGAAAATCTATGGAAATAATTAAAAACCAGAGTTAATAGAAGATCTGATGACTGTTTGTGTGGAAATCACACCTGAGCAACGCATGAGGCCAGTTTCTCCACACAGGAGGCGTCACTACCAACAAGGACTTTTCTACAACGTATTAAATGTCAGTAGTCGTGTTCAATATGTTACTTTAACATATTTTGTTTTGGTTTCTTTCTACTTGGGTTCTTGCCAACATCTGGTGAACATTTAATGTCCACAGCACCTTCAGAAATATGTTTACTGTGAAAGATTGTGATGTGTTCAAACCTTATTTTACCCACCGTACCACTTACTGCCTGGCGGTGCCAATCATGCATCCATCTGTTGTTTTCCTCGAATCTGAGATTGGATTGTAGGCGTTGAAGGTCCAGGTGGGAAACCTACTCCCCTCTCTTTAGCAACACTGTCCAGACGCAGAGGTTCAGCAGGTTCCAGCAAGTTAAGACTTTATAATTTCACTTTGAATAAAACTTCAGACAGAAAAACCCCTAAACATTAGTGAAGATGGGGGGACTCCTGCTGCATTAAGCATAGCAAAAACTGTTTCTGAGGTCTGTTTTTGACTCTTGGCAGCGGGTTTGTGCTTCTTGCCCTGCAGATGGCTCTCCACAGCCTTAACCCCCATAGTGCCCGGCTTAAAAGTTTAGTGGCACAGAATGTACCTAGCCTTACAGAAGCATTTAATTGCCAGAGCGAGGAAATAAATTCAGGAGCAGAGTGTCCTTATAACAAGAAACTTTCACAAGATTTAAAACTTGTTAAAACTAAAAAGTTTCTCGTTATTTTCTCGTTTTAATGAGACAAGTTTTATATCTCATTACAACGACAAACTTTTCCGTTATAACGAGATAAAATCACATTCCTCTGACAGATTAGGACTTCTTAAAAAGGCATAAAGTGGCTCCCCCCGACTCTCCTTGTAGGCAACACTTAGAGGGGCTGCTGTTTTACTGCTAGGACCTTTCTTACTGAAACAACGAGATGTTTTGCTTTTAACAAGATGTAAATCTGATAATGAGTTTATAATGAGAAACCGCTCCTGTATTTAATTTCAAGCTCTGACAGATAAGTGAGTCCATCTTCGTGTCGTATGGGTTGCCAACAGAACTGAGCTGGAGGTGAAAACAGACTTTGGTCTTTCTTTGGTTTATGCTCTTTTACTGATGCTGAGTTGTTTCCTTTGATATCCTGCGACGCTCTCCGGATTGCCTTGTGTGTGAAAAGCATTGCATAAATAAACTTGTCTTGCCTTTGCCTATCTAACAGCCATGAAAAGCATCCTAAGGACGAAATGCCCCTTGAGACAAAAACATTTACACTTTGCAGACTCAACCCTCAGTCGCTCCCTCTCCATTCTTTTCCCTGAAAAACAATCGCTTGTCCTCCTTCAGCAAAGCAACCGGCCAAAATTGGTGCATGTGAAATTTTGAGCTCGTACACATCGGCTTACGACGCGATACTACCGTGTCTTTTTTATAACTCTAAGGCTTGCTTTTCCTACAGTAATAATTGTTCTTAAATATGTGTTTAAAACACACAGGGCATTGTACCCTGAGGACCAGGACTGTGAAACACTGATCTACAAAAGATAAGTGGTTATGAATAATCTGAGAAACCCCTTTCAATAATAATTACAGCCTATCAAATGCAGAGCAAGCACTGAGATACGTTTGGCCCTGGACTTGAAAAATATTGCGGCTTGCTGAAACTGGATAGCCGTTTCGAAATCATCTTGTCATCACAGAAATGAGAAATTATTTGCTTAGTCATACAGAGCACAATGTACCTTTAAGACCACGTTCTCGCGTACCAAACCCATCTATTACATAGACGTACCACTGCTCATATTTTCCAGTGATTCCTGAAGTCACAAAACAGATGTTTCTGCACATTTATCGAGGTCCAGAGAAAAAACTGTTTATCTAGCCTGAGCACTTCTTGCTCTGTCACGGAGTTCTGTCAGAAAGGACGGCTGTGATGTAGTTTCGATTGGATGGCCTCTGTGGCCGGGGTGGGTAGACATTTTTGGCGGACGTCACAGTTGGTGTAGGGGAATTTATCGGACCAGCTAAGTGGAACCTGTACAGCACAGAGAAACGTCTATCTCCTCTTTCATCGGTGGGAGTTTTCCCCTCGTTGCTGCTGCGTTGACTCAGCTCCATAATCATCTACAGACCAGAGAAATCAGTGACCCAGCATGCCTCACATGTCTACTGCAAATCAGTTACTGTGTGCAGGACTCCAGGATGGTTTTGTCTTTTGTTAAGAATGTGAAGAAGGAAGTGTCCTTTCTTTTGGGTTAATTTTATTTGATTTGGATGAAATTAAATAAGTTTTAATTCTTGTCATATTACTGTTTTTCTTCAATTATTTGTCTTTTTTATTTTCCAGGTATTTGCATTGCAATGAGTATGTGCTTTTTACAGTACTAAAAATGTATCTGCATATTAAAAAAAAATATTACTGTTGCTGCAATGTGGTTTACCACCATCAACGTGTGAATGACTCATTTCAAAGTGTTTAGCTAGTGTACGTGGTTTGTTTCGCTTTTCCCTGCTTAGGAAGGGATATTTTATTGTAGATATAAAAACTGAAGATGGTTGTGATCGAGGGAGTTAACTTACAGTTACTCAGGCTAACAGCTATTTGAGCTAAGCGCTACTCAAACCAGCAACTTCTCAACCTTACATGTAATTCAGCTAACATCAAATTAAATGGGCTTCTATTCAAGCTAACAAGAAATAAACCCAAGCAAACAACTACCCTACCTAGTGGCTAATAAAGCTAAAAGTTACTCAAGTTAACAGTTACTAAAGCTATCTAAGCTAACTACTACTGAAGCTAGCAGCTACTATCACTACAACTTTTTTATGCTAATAATTACTAAGGTAACAGCTGCTAAAGCTCTAAGCTAACAACTATCTAGGCTAAGTTTTACTAATGCTAAAAGCTACCTATGCTAACAGCCACCTAAAGTAACAGCTACTAACGCTAAAAACTACCCAAGTTAACAGCTATGTAAATATAAAGCTCCTATTCAGAAAGGTTAGTAAATATAACAACCACTAAAGCTAAAACCTAACAGCTTGCATCCACCTTTGTTAAGAATTGATTAGCTACTACTCAAGGTAAAAGTTATTCAACCCAAGAACTGCGTAAGCTTAACGGCTGACACCTAAAGCTAAAGGCTATTTAAGCTAGCCACTGATCTAGAGACTCTGTGAGCTAACCACACACCTAGTGGCTGCTGTGGCTTCCTTGTTGTGAGTGATTAAAAGTGGAGCAGTTGTTAACCCAAACATGTGATCCATGTTGTACTTGATAAAGTTGCTTAAGATTTTTTTTTCCCTTCTTCTGAAAGTAAACATGACATGCGTGGAAAGAACGATTGGAAAACATTTTCTGATTCTAAGAAGAATTGCTCTCATTTTCCCACCCAAATTCCAGGCAAATCTGAAGAAAAGTAGCTTTGGAAAAGAAAAGAATGGCTTTGGAACAGATTTCAGCCTCTCTGGGAGTTCCTCTGTTTTACTAAGGGCTTAGTGCTTTCACAGCTTCAGCTTGGGCCTATTTGTGTTGTCAGCTTTGACAAATTACACTCAGGATTTTTCCAATGTCAAATATCACCCTACAGCTAACTGGCACGTCCGGAATCACCTCAGTGGACACACACACCTCTCGTTCTTTTGTTCTCCATCGCGCCACCAAATCAAACAGAAGAATTTACTACTGTCCAGAAGAAATATTAGACAAAGCTCTTTGGCAGACGTAACGTACACCGTTTTCAGTTCTTGTTGTTATGTCTGCAGCTAAAGGACGGGGTAGTTCTCCTCTTCCATGCAGGGGTTGAGGTTTCCTCCAGCTGTGCTGCTGCGTTTCAGGCCTCACTGCACTGAAAGTCCATCCAGTAAAGCTACAGACAACACATTATTCCCTTAAAGCTTCTCCAGAGAGACAGAAGGAAGACTATTTCCACCACACAGCCTCATGCAGACCACTCCACTTCCGGCACAAATCATGCTTCATGTGGGACTGTAGACGACTTTACTTCTTCTGATCATCATACTGAAACCTCATGATTCGTATCTAAAGCTAGAATATATGCGGGAGGTTTAGCGAATGAATATTAATGGGCTTTTTTCTGACTTTACGCAATAAAATAAATACAACTCAGCCTGCACCGATTAGCTTAATGACCACGGGGGAACAGGTCCAATTATATATGAAACTTTCTTCATTTTCTGAGCAGTCCACATATATATCAGTTTTTATGGCCCCTCTAATTATCCCATGGTGGTATTTTTCAACCATATACTATTTTCGTATTGCTATAAATTGATAAGACAACAAGCTTAAATTTGTCTTTTACAAAACAAAAAACAACTGACCACCAGTTTTTCTGCTTCCTTTGTTCCTTGTAACTTCTTTTTTCATGAAATGTAAACAGAAAGGGAGTGGCGTCAGATTTCTCAAGATCCATTTTTCCTGCTAGCGCTAGGCTGACACTAGCATTTGTTTTGGTGGGTTTTACTCAGAATGACCTGCACTGTCGTCCACTTCCTGACACTTCCAGCGTTCACATGTTCAAACCGCAGCAGAGTTCAACCCAACCGATACTGAGGTTTGTAGGTGGATTAGAGTTCACTTCTTTGGTTCACATCAGAGGTCGATTACGCATTAACGCCTCCCGAAACGGACCGGACTAAAGCGGTTCGTTTGGACTACAGCGGACTGAACAGGGTTCGTGTGAATCCACCCTCAGTTAAACATCTGTGTTCTACCAAATTTAAATTTTATTGTGACTAGTTCGTGCTTCTCTGAAGATAAACTCGCTGTGGCTCTTTTTCCTTCGACACCATTTTGGGTGCAACCCGTTTTTGGAAAGATGCCTCGTTTCTTCCCGGGACATTGGCAACACTCATCGCACATAAGAGGGAATATTCTCACAGATCACCGGAGAGTGAACATGTGTGTGAATGACGTGAACATGTGTGTGAATGTCCACACAGGATACGATCCCACTGCCTCCTGATGGTGACTCAAATTTGTTTTGGAGAGAAAAACCCACAACAGCAGATTGAAGATGAAGAAAACAAAAATATTAAATAGTTGTTCTTTGGTAAGGTCAAGTATTTGTTGCTTTATTTAAGTTCATTGAAACGCTAACCTTAAACTTTGACTACTATTCAGGCAGTCGGTGTATTTTTGGTTTTCTCTTTTCCAGAAGATATTTTTGAATTTAAAATCATCTGAAACACATTTAGTGAAATGACTGATGGCTTAAGAAATTAGTTTTTACAGCCTCTAGGCTCATTTTCAAAATTAGATATGAAAGCAGTTGAAATGTTCATTTCACCAGTATCTTTCTTTAATTTCACATGTATGTTTTAAATGAGCAGCCTGTCAAATGTGTTCAATCTGCGTGGGTCTGGTAGAGACTTTGGTCTTCTTTTAGCAGCACTGTCTTGTTTTAATCATCGAATTACATGGAAGGAAAAGAAGGCAGATGTCCAGAGAATAATTAGGGAACTTTGGTTGAACTTTACCTCAACAGGACTAAATATTTGAAGTTTTTCTCTGGTTCAGCTGCAGAGCAGAACATTTGATAATATCCCTAGGAGCTCAGTGGAAACCGGAGGGCGGGCGGTGGCTCTGTTTCCTGCTCTTCCGCTGCTCACCGACATCCTCTCCCACCGTGAGGTCAGAAGGTTGCATCTCTTCACATCAGCCCCAACATGAACACCTCAGCGCTGTGCCTGGACTACGCCTTGATAAGATGATGGCTCTTATCAGCTGAAGAAATCCTGCAAAGCATAATGGCATGTGAAGTAGGCCGCTTTATTTGTCCAAAGTTAAGAAACCAAGTGATTCAGGCTGATTGTGATGTTTTTCCCATAATAAGGTATGAAGTGTTTCCAACTGATTATGAATGTTCCAGTTATTTAGGCTGGAACTACCTGGTAGACTCAGTTTGGTTGGGGACCAAAACTGCAACATCTGTTACAATTTTCTGTTTAGAAAAGTAACTGTTACTTAACAATTACTGCTAATATTAGCCTTATTTGCAGTTAGCTGAAATTGTTGTTGGTGTATGTTGTTGTTAGGTTGAGAAGGCATCAAAAGTCTTGTGTTTAAAGGTGTTTTCCCTCCTGATAGTCTGGTAGATTCTGTTCAACTGGGAACCAAAACTGGAACATTTCTTCCATCTCCAGCTGCTGTGGAAGCAGCTCATCTTCCTCTCTGTTGAGTCAAACCAGCCAAACCGTTTGAGCAACCGGTTCCCCTCCTCGCCTGAGGGGGCGCTGCACCAGGAACCACTGAAGGAAATTAACCGATACTTAGAGCAACGTTCTCTAAATATACAAACAAAAATGGAGTGACGTCAGATTTTAAAGGTTGGAGGGTTTCTCTTTTGTCTTTGGCTAATAATCATGCTAGGCTAGCATGTTTGTTTTAGTTGCATTTACCCAGAATGCCCTGCGCTGTAGTCCGTTTCCTGCTTTTGGAGTGATCTCCAGACATAAATACGACTTCTGTCTTCTCAGCGCTGGTTTTCTTCTCACCTCTCTTCCAGTAAAGCCAGATTTGTTGCCCAGTTGACTAATAGCTGTCCTGTCAGCTGAGTAACGCTCCTGCTCAGCCTGTCAGGTTCGATTCCTGTCTTCTAACCTCAGGATGTCAGTCTCTGCTCCTCAAATATTCCTAACTCTCTCACACTTTTTCTCTATAATGTAGTTTTGTTTGCTCTTAATATATATTGTTGGAACTGTATTTATTCTGTTGCAGGACTTTAAGTTTAGTTTAGTTTCTTTTTCAGGATCATCTCAGTGTGAGTTCTTAGTGAATTGAGCCAAATTGGTTTATTGCAGGCATTAAAAGTGGTCACCTTAAATTAGTGCATCCAAGCAACTAGAAACTCTTCTTTAAAGTGGGAACAAAACAATCCACCTCCGTAATGAGCACTCAGAGGTCTGATCTTCTGCCAGAAGAATGTTCACTCCCAGCCTGTATTTATTCGGTAACTATGCTAAAATGAAACCAGTTTTACTGTCGGCATCAAACATTTGGTGTGTTTATCAGTAAACTTTGGCAGTAATTGGTGTTTGTCTGCTGGTTGTCCATGGGAACCTAGAGGGCAGATTCAGGTCAAACGGTCAGGCTTTGTATGAGTTTATTCCTCGTTAATTTTACTGCCGCACCAGCCTGGTCAACTAATGTGTTGTTAGCAGAGTAGCTGTCTCACAATGTGGAAAAATAAGTGTTTCAAACCTTTAATAGTAATCAATGTTTTGGTTTTGGTTAATGAAACTTGCTTTTGGTCCTTAAGGGTTTTGACTTTATGTTTTTGTGCAAATTATTTACATTTGTTTAATTCTCTAATATTTGACCTAAAACTGCCTCTGCGCCCTCTACGGGTTGAACAGTGGCACTGCAGTTGAATTTTTCTTTTGGGCCCAACAGTCCAGTTTGGCTCATGTCTCTGTATCTCAGCCCCACATTCTGATATAAAACGTCAGACAAACCCTGGTGACGAACATTGGTAGCGTCACGCAGCGTTTCAAAGTGTCAGCAGTCTGAACGGTCGCGTCACATTTATCTGACTTTTATGTGATTGAACTGAAACATGCATCATAGTTCTGCACCAGAAGAAGCCAGACATGTAAAACTTTCTTATCTTTCTCATCTTAGGATCTTGTGATGATCTTTCTGCTCCCGTAAGATCCATCCATGCCTACGTTAACAGCGCTTCATCCTGAGCTTCGAGGTCATAAACAGTTCACACAGAAGTCTAGCATAAATGATCACGCAAGAAAATCTGAATTCAGCAAAACATGGGTATAGTTCATCAAGACCTGCTGTGTGAACGCAGCCTTAGATGAACAGAGTCGAGTTCAGGTGTGCAGCAGCCGCATCCCTCCGATGGTGCGTTCTCATCACACATTCCTTCATTTCCTGCTCTTTTTGGCCATGGCATCAATGGATGATGATCCATTTGACCTTTTAGCATAAAAACACTGATGAAGGTGATATGTAAGGTTATTAAGCTAATCTCTTTCGTGAGACGCTACTCAAAACTCGAGTCCTTGTCGTCCACAAGGTGGTGCCAACTCGGAACATTTTAAGCTCAAACTGCATAAAAATGACATTTCCTCAGCAAAGTGAAGCTAAAGATGTTCTTTAATAAACATCAAGCTGGTGCTGCTTTATGTTCTGGGAAATCTTCCATTATCTGCCTCCATCTCTGTCTTTGTGTCAGTCTGGGTCTTATCTGCTTCCCCTGGAAGGAGAAAACGCACGTTCCACCACGCTGCTGCTTGGGGGGTTTCGGTGGGAACAGTTGCATTTTTAGCCCGTGACTCACTGCTTTTATGAAACAGTGATGTCATCGCTGAATGCCGCTATCTGATTCGAAGCGCGCAGCGTTCTCTCTCCAGCCGTTCTCCGGCTTCCCTCTGCTGCAGCTGCAGCCTGCGTGCTCCAGGCCCAGATGGTCTGATTTAGGTGGCATGCTGCGGGACGGAGCGACTGCAGAGGCGCGGCAGACAGCAGGGATTGCCTCACAGAGAAAACACGTTTTCTCTCCAGAAGCTGGGTCAAAGTTCATCTCATGGGCCATGCATGAGTTCCTTAGCAGCAGCTGTGTTTACGTGATGCGGGAGCTTTTATCTCGCCCGCATGTTTCAGAGCAGCAAAGCTGACGGCCGGATCGGTTTGAGCGCCGCCTGGGACGACGGTGGTGGGAATCACGGCTGATTTATCGTCTCCCCGCTGCTGCTGTTCAAAGCTCCTGCCCTGTGAAAACCCAAAGGAGCCGCAGATTCAGCTGCTGGAGGATGAGTGGGATCAATGGGATCAATGGGACTCAGCTTGGTTCTGTCCACAGCAGAGAAATAAAAAACAACCAAATGCTGCAGTGAGGGAGGAGAGAGCAGATAAACTGTTCATGCTCTTAAAATATCTGCCCAAATAGTACCAATTTAAAAATAAATTAAACTTAATGATAAATATAACAAATTTAAAAATATTATGATAAAATTAGAAATAAATTAAAAATACATATATATATATTTTTAATAGCTTATTTAAAAATGTAATAAAATTAAAAATAATTTATTAAAGGAATGAAAGCACAAGTTACATAAAAATACATTTGAAAAAATAATTTCATAATAATTGACTTAAAAGACGTTAAAAACCTTTGATATTTTCTTCAGATGTTATTTCCTCAAATTGTCATCATGATTTCTGTTAGCATGCTGTTTTTTTCTGGTATATTTAACATGATGGTTATTCTGGTTTACAGCTAATGAAAACCAAATCTGTGTTTCTCAGGATTTTAAAAAGTTACATCAGAACAATAAATATCACCGGAGCCAACTGGGGATATTTATACTGGAATTTAGAAACGTTTTGACTAAATAAAGAACAGCAGATTTTGAATTTCTTCTTGATAAATTCCAGTTGCTTTGAAAAATCTTAATTTGACATAAATTGTTGTTTCCATTTGGACGCTGATGCTTTTCCAGAGCTTTATAGATGATGATCACATTGTTTGCATACTAGGTGCATCCTGTACCCTGTACCCCTGCAGACGTGCACAGCTCTCAGCCATGGCTCTGTCTCTGGCAGGAAATGTTTGCACAATGAAGAATGTTAGGCATGAAAAGACCCGAACATATGGAGGAAGTACTTCAGAACCCTCCCTGTTCCGCTTGCAGAACCTCAGGGTCCGCTGGTGACTGTCGTGTTGTTTTCAGCTGAATGTTCAGGGCAGACTGAGCAGCATGCCCTGTTTGTGTCCAAATGAATATTAATATATAACACAGCTGGGCTTTGCTCAGGTTGCTGCTTTGCTGCTGATTCTGTTCGTAACCTTTCCGGACAGAATCAACAGGAAGATCCGTTTTGGTGCCATCTCTACTTTCTGCAGATGATGCGGTTCTTTCACTGATGAAAGTCAATAACAAATGTAGTTGGATGATAGTTATCACAATAAACAATAATGTTGTTGTTTTGAGACCATGGTCCAGAAATATAATGGTAACAGCATAATAATGCAAGAAAACTTTCTCAAAGATCAATAAACTTTATTCTCTGGAACTGGAAGACATTTTAAATATCCAGAATAATCAAAACAACAGAAACAACAAATAAAATGAATTATGAGTCTGTAAACAAAAACAAAAGACTTTTATCATCCAGTTTTTGGTAGAAAGTGTCTGGGCTCTTCCATACGGACGCCCAAACGGAGGAATTTACTGGTGCATTAAAATCCTTTTAACTACGAGTTATTCAGAGTAGTTTAGATGGTAAGGGATTTTCATAGCACTGAGAGATTGGACTTTAGAGACAGTCTGATCTAAAGCAAGCAGAGCGACAGCCTATTCATCTGCTCATGTCTACATTAACTTCCACTCAAAGAAGCCTTAATTTTACCACTCAGGTCTTTGATTGATGTGCAGAAAGTTGATTTTTCACCTTCTGCAGAACAAGAACCGGATCAACATTTACTCTGCTTCTGTGCCCCAATGAAGCCACCTTAGGAAAAAAGCGTGAGGAGTTGAGTCTTAATTTAGATGTCCATCGAAACCATGAGCCAAAATCTGACTAAAACCATTTTGTCCGGTCGTAAATTCAGTCTATTTACAGATGTTAAGTTTCCAAACCATAAGTTATTCACCTTCTGGGAATCAAGAGTTTGTGCTTTGGCCTTGAAGTACCTACCAAATGTGTTTTTAGTTACTTTTTAGGAGCTCTGGGACCGTCCTTTCCCACGGACTGAGATTCTCAGTTGCAGAGTTTTCTTATCAAGCTGCAGCTGTTTGAGCGAAAAACAGTTTTCGTCATTTTAGTGTCGGGAAGCCGAGCTTCTTCTTCTGAACTTATTAAATGTGGACATGTTGATGATTTCTCTTGCTGTGGTTGGACCTGTTTCTTTGAACCGGCGAGGTAAACGGGAGGCCTCCACTGATTTAACGTCCTTAATAAAATGTCATTTCAGATCTTTATGGATGTAGTTGAGAGAAGAGGTGGGGGATGTTCGGAGTGGAAACCACACCCGGGCCAGATGTTGACAGACCATACGTCCCGTCTGCAGTGCGGGCGTGGCGCTCCTCTTCCAGCCTATTGATCAGTTGTGTTTTCTCAGACTCCATTCATGGAGAAATTGGAAGCAGCTGCTCTGTCTGACTCCTCTGCAGAGATGTTTGCACGAGGCGTGTTCTGGCAGTCGGTGTGAGTGTCTCAACCACGCTACCTTGGAAACTTTGAGCAGATGTTTGGCGTTCTGATCCGATCCGACGGCTGACTCCTGAGCAGAGACGGGTGAATGCGAAATCAAACTCTGAAGCGAACTCTGGTCCTCCTACAAACCCTGGTCTCGGTTCGGTTGAGGTGAACTCTGGTGCGGTTCAAACGGATGTCGATGTGAACCGGATCAAAGCAAAAAGTGAACTATAGCACAAGGCATTCTGGGTAAATACAACCAAAAGAAACGAGCTAGCTTAGCGCTAGTGGTCTTTAGCCAAAGACTAAAGGGAAATCCTTCAGCTGCTAAAATCTGACACCTCTTCTTCAGAGGTTTTCCTGTTGTTCTGTTCTTGGTGCGGCGCCCCCACAGGCCAGGAGGGTAACAGGCTGCTTAAAGGATTTGGTTAGTGTCAGAGTTTTCCCCAGAAAACCTGCTAAGCCTGGAGGGGGCGCTGTGACAGTCCACCAGAGGCCTCCCTTATTTTTGTTAGAATTTTTTTTTTAATTACAACATTTCAGAGGTGCAAGAGCAGGAACTTTAATGTGTAAATAATAGCGTGTGAGACCAACGTGCAGGAACAGCGCAACTCACGTGTCAACTATAAACCTAGCTTAATGTGTCTTTAGTGCTACTGGTGTATAAAAACCTATTTATACTAAATAAATGATGCTTAGCCTGTTGGGGCTTTGGACGGCCCGCCAGGCTTGTAAAGCACAGGGGAAACAAAGTTTGACTCAGTGGGAAACAGAATCACAGCAAGTGGAAATGGAACAAATGTAGCAGTTTTCCAAACTAGCAGGTGTGAAAACGCCCTAAATTTCTGCCCTTTTTAGCATCTTGTGAATTTTTAGTAAACAGAAAAATGTTTAAAAGTTACGACTGTCGTCAATCTGAGGTGTAGGAGTTGATTTGTTTACCTTCAAACCTCCTAATGAAGCAGAAGTGATTTAATATTAAACTCTTTGGCTGATCTCAGACCAGAGCCAGACTTCCTGCCACCTATAAACCAATTCTTCCATCTCAGGAAACCCAAACAGAACTTTTTCAAATTCACAACTTCTGCCTCGTTACCAAAGTCGGTTTCCTGTAAATCTTGCTGCATCGTCAACATGTCAACTGAGACTTTATGTAAAACTGCAGAATGCATTTAGGGAAAATAATCTTTTTACTTATTTTAGTTCTGAACATAACTATCATTTATGGTAACATCTGAGAAAACCAGTCAATGTTTCAGAAATTTCATTTCATTTTGCTTCTGATTACACAAAGGTTTGTGGTTGTGTATTGTTTTAATTTTAGATTTATTTTACAAATATTTTAGTATATTTAACATTTTACAAAAAAAATATATCTTTTATTATCTGTAAAACTGCAAAACACATCTGGAGAATTTACAATTTTAAAATAATTTTGTTGTAAACTACACATTTTGGTTTTGTTTTAATAAAATGTTATTTAGTTTTAAATAAGTTTTATTCTAAAAAAAATTAGTATTTTTGCATTATGTGAATTTAAAATTTATTTTAAAACAATTTTAATGATTTTTTTTATTACATTTAGTGTTACTTTAATTACATTTTTCAAAGTTTGATCATAATATATGTATAATTTTGTATTGTTTTACTGTATTTTCATTCATTTCTTTAAAAAATCATTTTTTTATTTGCATTGTTTTGTTGATGAAAACCCCTGAATGTCCTGAATATTTGTGGAATCAGGTTTTTAGAGGGTGAAACTGAACTGTTGTCGGGACTCTGTGAATCTTTCTGACCCTCAACCTGCAGCCAGAAGCAGAGCGTTTGTTGAGAATGACCCCATCCTTCATGGCCGCGTCTCCAACCATCGCCTGCCTCAGCAGAGCCCAGATTCGTGTTTATTCCACGCTGAGAGCTTGGGAGTGATCGCTTGTATCTTTGCGTGCTGGATTCTCTGCGGCTTTTTCAGCGAGAACAGTCAGAGATGCCAAGTTTAAATCTTGCCAAGTAGAGGAGTCATAAATTACCATCCATGCGACACTCAAGCACTTCCTTGCAGATTTCCATCCCGATACTTAGTGGTTTTATTGCTTATCTGTCTCTTCCCTTTGGCAAACATCTTCCCAATAATATTTACAACTGTGACGCTCTGACGTGGGCTTCTCTTCCTCCGTCCTTCTTGTAAATGTGCTGTTTAGGTTAGGAGCGACACCGAACAGCGACGTCACATGAGTCTCCCAAACAGCTTTAATCGAGTGCAGGCTGAGTTTTGACAGGGACACAAATTCTGTTTTGCAAACCTTTCAGTTCTGCAGCAAAAACACTAAACAGTTATCCAGAAGCACTAATGGAAGCAGGGGACTGGTTAGCGGACCTGTCTGAGGTACAGAAACAGTCTTTCCCAAACTGCTGGTCTGTGGGAGGTACTGCATGTGAACATCTGTTTATTTGCCATAATGTGAGCTGAAGGTGCAACGCTACAGTTAGCTTCTAAAAGATTCTGTTCATAATATTGGCTTAAGATCAGGTCACTGAAAAGAAAGTGGTGGAAATGTTCTTAGGGTGAGTTGAATAACTTGTTTTTGAACATTATCACAATAGATCTGAATGCAATGCGGCTGTAACAAAGCATTGAGCAGCACTGCGCCCCACGCTCACTAACTAACCCTAACGCCTGAAATAAAATGATTTACATTGGGCTGAAAGAAATGTTTGTTTTTGCCAAAGCAACTCAAGTCTGTTTCTTTCTTACAAATTGCCCTAAAACGTTGTTAGTGCACACAAAGAACTGTTTTGATTTCCGTCATTGGAAAGCGTAGAGTTCTCTTGTTTACACTGTGTTGTGTTGTATTTTGTGTTTGTGTTACGGCACTTCGGTCCTTATGGTGTATGAAGTGCATAGGGTAACTCAAAACGCCTCAGTAAACTTGTTCCTGGTTTTATTGTGGCCAGTCACATTTATAAAAAGTGCCATCCTTCACATTAAGAGCAACAAAGACAGTTAAGAGACTGATATTTTCATTTCAGGTTCTACATATTTAGATGTTGTGTTACTTCAATGACCTGTTTGTTAAATGGGGAAAATGATTCTCAGCCTGAAAACGTTTCAGAAATCCTGATTTAGAGGGAAAAATAGACCAGGTCCAAGACCAAGGTGAGGTCAAAGTCTGAAGAAACTGAGAACTCAAGTTATCTCCAATAATCTCCTTTTACTCTCCTTTTAATTGGAGAGTAAAAGGAGAAAGTAGTAGAATAATCCATAACTTCAGCAACATTCACACTGCAGCCTTTCTGTTTTGGTTATTCTGAATCTGATCTTTTCATGACAGTCTGAGCAAAACAGATCAGATTTTTAGAAATGCGACCCAAACGGCCGACCTGAACGTCACTGATACTCGACAAACGTCAATATTCTGCGTCCGCCAAGAACAACAACAACATGGTGGACATTAGCACCAGAACCAGAACCTGAACCTGGTCGTCTGGAGGTTTGAGAGGACGAAGCAGAACTGAACCAGCAGAACTTTCTATATTAAAGTAAGAAGTAAATAGCAGGAGAGGCGTTTCCTGGTGAGATTGGCGCCGTGTTTGACCCGGATCAATCAGAAGAAGAGTTGAGGGGAACCGTGACTTCATAGAGAGGTTCCTCCAAACTGCCTGGGAATCAAAGTGGGATGAAAAAGTCCAAAGGTCCAGTTTGAGTTTGGTGGTGCTGTTGGTTTTCCAGGTGACTCAATGATCAAATTTTAGTTTTCAGTTCTGAAAAAGAAACCAAACCGGGTCACCATGTTCTTTGTCTTCTCTGGGTTTTTCTCCAGAGGAGAAAACTTTATCTTCCCACTATCTTGGTTCTTCACAGCCGGGATTTTCTCACAGCGGATTCGTGTGAAAACTGGTGGAAAATGTGAGCCGAGGAGGAAAGAGCTGTGCTGAACATCAGAGGGTGTTCACCGCTCTGACCGACGTATCCTCGGTCCTCCTTTAAACACCGGCGGTTCAGAAGTTTAATACATTGTTTTTAAAGTCGTTTTCCTTTCATCTCATGAAAGATGGCTTCGGTGTCCCAATTAGGGGCCGTGTTTTGATAAGGTGTGGCTGCAGCAGCCTTCTTGCTTCCAGCTTATCCTTTTTCCAGTGATTCCATGTTTCCCGAATAAAGCAGCAGCCGTCCACCTCACACTAAATTTTAAGATGTGGTCTGTTGGGATTTTACTCTACAGACTCCTTTACCTTCACACGCCTTTAAAAAGCAGAGGCCCTTTGATCCTGGGCTTAATTACCACCCTATATATATATCACTGCAAACGAGGGGCGGTCGACGCAGGCAGGAGGGTTGGGAAGTCCTGCAGAGTCCACAGCCAACCTGACGGATCAGAGGAGCTTCCTGTTGGGTGGAGGGAATATTATCTGGGGGTTTTAACAATTAAACCTTCACTTTTGAAAATAAACAGAAAATAAAGAGAATATGAAGACTGGCAGACTGGGCCAAACCAGAATCATTACGTTGGTCCTTAAAGGGATCCACCATTAGTTTTGACAGACTTTATTTGAGAAACATTAAAATGCTAAAAATACCGTTGAATGTTTAGTGTTTATGCATGTTGTTACACATGTTATACAATGTTGCTAACGCTTCAATGTATTCTGAGTAAATGGCGTATGCTAGGTGCTAAAGTGTTAGCTAGCTCTCTCCAGCCAAAACACAAATTTTTTGCGCAGTAATGTTTTGAGCTTGTGGTTTGAACCTGAGTGCATCAAAATAGAAGAAAATGTAGAAATGATGAGGGGAAATGAAGATGAGGAGGAAGAGGAAAGAGTCGACAAGTTTCCCAAACTGTTTACGGTTAGCATCAGGATCAAAACGTTTTCTCTACTTTATCAGAGAAATCTCTTCAGTTCTTCTATTATCTGCCCATTTGTGTTGATGTTGCTTTAGCTCCTGATAATGGTGTTAGCTTCTGCTAATAGTGTAAGCTGTAGCTAATAGTGTTAGCTTCTGCTAATAGTGTAAGCTGTAGCTAATGGTGTTAGCTTCTGCTAATAGTGTAAGCTGTAGCTAATAGTGTTAGCTTCTGCTAATAGTGTAAGCTGTAGCTAATAGTGTTAGCTTCTGCTAATAGTGTAAGCTGTAGCTAATGGTGTTAGCTTCTGCTAATAGTGTAAGCTGTAGCTAAT